>CM018047.1:1800000-2102832 GCA_008638375.1 Nyssa sinensis
AATGTCTTTTTACGTTCTTTATTTTTTGGGGCCAAAGAGGCTTTACCTGTAAATGTTTCTTCTTCTTTTGTAGTCTTTTTGGATTCTCTAAATCAGATGTAATCTGTTGGGGCTTTTGCCCTTGATGCCCTTCTTGGGCTCCAATTTATATACATATTTACTTATCAAAAAAAATATTTTAATGCTTTTCAAATAAAAAAATCCAACTTTCTTATATCTCTTTTTTTTTAAAAAAAATATTTTTTCATTAATAACTAAATAGATTTAAATAAAATATATACATATATCTAAATAAAATATTTTTTCGTTAATTCTTAAATGACTTTTTTGGTATTTTCGTTTGTAAATAAATGCAAAATCTAAAAGAATAATATTTTTTGCGAGTACAACAACATATAAAAAAGAGATTCACTAGCTATGCTCAAAGGCTCTAGAGATACAGAGCGTATTCCTGAGAAGAAGGAACAGGAAAAGTGGGAGGGGGTGGTGAGGGGATTTGGAAGGAGAGTGGGACGTGTTATGGGAATTGAGAGAAATGTCGACCGAAAGGGTTCCTATTGAGATTTGTAACGGCGTCAATGGCCTGGAGAAGGTCGTCCTCCGTGAGGTTCGCGGCAGTTCTGCTGAGGTTCGCACACGCTCTCTCTCTGCGCGTGTTTTATCTTTTTGGTTTCCGATTTGTTGAACTCATTACGTCTCTCTCTGATTTTTGAATTCAATTTCGTTGTTTGATTGTGAGAGCTTGTTCCGAGTCTGTTTGTTTATGCGCACATGGGGTGTGATCTGATGCTTGCCATGATAATAGCTCTCTGTCGGTAGATGTTCTCTTTATGTCTTCTAGTGTCGAGTTTCGTTTTGGGGTTGAAAATCGATTGTCGAATTTGAATTTTTTTTTTTTTTTTTTGTGTATTTTACATTTGATGGTTGATCCTGAATGCTGCAACGATCTTGATCTGAGTTTTGATTCCAAAATCAAATTAATCATCATATAGGTTTCAATAGGAAGAGAATATAGCTGTTGTAAAACAGGGTATGAGGTGGCTATTTTCCATCTCTAATGATCAATCTGCTTCTGAAACCTGCCATATTGATTTATTGAAAATGGAGCCCCGTCAACTTGTTAATTTTTTTTTTTAAAATTGAGAAACAGCTGTTGTAAAACAGGGTATGAGGTGACTATTTGCCATCTCTAAGGATCAATCTGCTTCTGAACTCTGTCATGTTGATATATAGAAAATGTAATCATCGTCATGTAAGGTTGCTTTATATGCATAATCAATTATCACCGAATGAGGGGCTGGCTTGCATTTTTTTTCTTTTTGGGTTTTTGGCTATCCCTTCCAAATCTAATTTCGAGGACTGCTGTTTTTTATTACTTTAAAAGTATGGTAAATAAATTTTTTTTTCTTGGGAGAAGTATAGCATTTTAAAAACTAAGGAATTACAAATTTACAAGGGGGCCCCAAGGAAATCACAAAAGAAAACAAGCCCAAAGCAGGCTGACACTAAGGAGAAGAACAAAAAGAATCTAATCTGCACAATTAAGAAAAAATGGCACAAGGCAGATCAAAATTCAGACATAAACTCAGTTGAGATAGCTATTCTATGTTTTCCTCCACAATGAAACTGAGTTATGAATACCCTAGGGAAATCACAAAAGAAAACAAGCCCAAATCAGGCTGACACTAAGGAGAAGAACAAAAAGAATCTAATCTGCACAATTAAGAGAAAATGGCACAAGGCAGATCAAAATTCAGACATATACTCAGTTGCGAGAGCTATTCTATGTTTTCCTCCACAATGAAACTGAGTTATGAATGGAGGCCACAATCTCCTTGCAAAGAACTTCGGGGGGGCTTTGAACTTCTCTTCCACAACCTATAGTTCCTTTCTTTCCAAAGAAAATAGACACAGGATGCCAAGGAAACTTTTAAGAGGGAAATTTGAAAGGATTTCCCTGACATGTTAGCTATAATCTAGTTGAGTTCATGGTCCCAATCGCCTATTGGTCTAGAGACTTCACACATAAGAAGGGTTTCTTTCCAGATTTTAGAAGAGTAGTAGCATGGGAAGAAGAGCTGATAAATACTTTCTGGATAATGCCCACATAACAGGCAATTATCTTCAGGAGAAACGCCCCAATATTTTAGTTTAGATCTAGTGGCCAAAGCTTTATTACAGGCAAGCGACAAGATAAATCTATGTCTGTTAAACCAAACTATGGAAGACCAGGGGGCTTTAGGCTGGGGATTTCTAATGCTCCCCAAGCTGATTTGGCAGTATATAGACCATTTGACGTGGCTTCCAAATGGTTTGATTAGGGACCAAAGGGTTAGGGAGAAAAGAAGAAAGAGTATTGTGTTTAATTTGATGGATGGTTGATGAAGAGCTAGGAGGCCATCTTGAGCTTCCTGCTCTGATGATGTTAGCAACCTTAGCTTTGTTAGAGCTTGCACCATGGAATATTAAGTTCCACTTTTTCCCCGCTTAAACTATTGCTTTGCTATGGTGGTTCCGCTCCCACATGAAACTTGAGTGTGCAATTGTTAATTAACTAAAATATAAATGGGCTTTTGGCGTGCTTCTTCCTACAATTAGTAGTACCTATATTGAGGGAATTTACCTTTTCAAGGTAAAACATACAGGCCTTAAGGGTCCTTATCCAATATATATGCACACGCACACAAGCATTAAGGACATGCTTTAATTGAAATCCAAACACATTATACATATAGTTTAATTTAATTTTAAAAACTAGTGAAAATTATAGTTGTTATTCTTCAACCATAAATTGCATTCCATTGTTTACAGTTTTTGTACATCAAAGCTTCACTAGTTGCTATTAATGACGCAAAGACCTTGTGTCTTGATTAACGGTTGTTGATGAGCTTGATGAACAAACTAGAACTTTGTCTTCTTGCCTGAGGAGCATTGGAGCAAAACCTTGGCGTCGGTGGGGTGCCAGCCAAAGACACCCTGATCTCAAGCTAATTTTACAAGCTGGATTAGGTTGGGTCAAAAGATCTTGTGGGCACACCTATATCTAGATCTGATGATGATTGAATGCGTGTCATAATCAGAACGGTTGATGTAACTTTAGTCCCATTAGCCACCAATAGAAAGCGATAACCATTTTCTTGATCAGCAAAAGGAATAACCATATTTGTTGAAAGAATTGTCATATTCATTTGGAAAAGAATGCTAGTTGTGATTGATTGTTGATTGCTTTAATTATAAATATTAAATTAATTTAGTTGACATTTAGTATAAGAAGGTGGCAAAGTCAATTCAACTAATGCTTATCCCAACTATTTGGGGCTAGTTACATTGTTGTGCTGTTTACCAATATCATTCTTGAGCAGTTATAAAGGGTTATTTGCCTTGATATATTCTATCCAAATAGAATTTCTTGATTTAATTAGTAATAGTGCTGATCTTCTATTTACAAGTACTGTTATGTGATAACTGTTATGCATGCAAAGGAAAACTCCATGATCTTTCCTTTGGGTTTATGTTGAGGTTTGTATTAGATATTATTGTAAGTAGTTATAAAGTTTCAACTCAATGTTTTGATAAGGTGTTGCTGTAGTGATCTCAAGAGTCAAGGCTCACCACCTTGAAGTGAAATGCACTGAAACTTTGAAAAAAAGTGGTGGCCCTGTGAAGCATATGCTTCAAACTCAAGGGCATTTTAAAAACCGATGCTTTTAGTGTAATTTTTTCCTTCAAATTTAAAGCACGTGCTTCTTAGGATTAACTTTGGGGCTTCCCAGAATAATCAAGAAAAAAAGAGAGAATAATAAACCATTATCTCATAAACATTATCACAAAAGAACGAGAGAAACCACAAAAACATTAATTTTCTGTTTTGATAAACTTCTGCTATTGCAAATTCAAGTTAAAGGAACCCGTCAATCAAGAGAAATTTACAATAAGTTGTAGTGCTTGACCGCTTCAAGGAGTTTTGAAACCCTAGTACAATATTTGAAAGTGACCTTCTGTAGATATGGATTTCTCTCTTCTGTTTTTATTTTTTTGGAGATGGGTAAGTGGCCTTGGGGTGGGAGTTGAACATGAGACCTTCGGGATTTTACCTTGGGACTTTTTTTATCAAGGGAAATTTTCAAATTAGACTCAAGTTTTTGGAACATTCCAAAAAGGAAAGAGAGACTATAAAATTGGGATGAAGGCAGTATAAAACTACTTTCAAATGAATGTTTTTGAAAGGAAAATTAGTCCAAAATTGTAACATTCCTTTAGAAATTTGAAATTATAGCAGTGCCCCAAGTTTCTATCGTACTAGAAATTCCCTTTTCTTCATCAGCAGTGATGCAGCCAAATACTGGTAAACTTGATCAGGAAAAGAAGCCCCCTGCAAAGACGATCAAGGGTTCAGTGATTTGGTGTGGTGCTGGCCAAGAATCCAATGACAGTCAAGTGAGTAGTAGAGTATTAACTAATGGTATAGAATGACAGCAAAAAGGGTGCTCAGGATAAAGGGTATTTGATGTACCTCTCACCTTTGTCCTACTCCTTATAATATTGACTTGTGTCACTAACAAGCTCTAGTTTGGCTGGTATTTCTTCCACCTCCCCATATTTCCGGTTGAGGGTTCAAAAACTCTTAGGGCCAAAATGTGTGTGAGAGATTTATCTATAAAAAAAAAATCAACTCGTGTCTAATATGGAAGATCCTTGATTTGGGGACCGTATCCCAAGCTATATGCCCAAGTTGTTGGCGTTGACCCCTTGATTGTAGGGATTGAGATTCCTTATTTGAAGTTATCATAACATGTCCTGGTCGTGCCTTGGAGGCTATCTACCTTGCTGTTTGTCTCTGGTAGTCAGGCACTGTGGCTTTGAGCCTCAGAGCTCTTACTTTGCATGGGGCATGTCTTTCATCGTTTCTTGCCTGACTATTGGTCCAGCCATCTTGAGCTTTCCTACATAGCTGAATCATAAACTGATTGCCACTTGTCAGAAATCTTAGAGTGGGATGCTTTTAGTCTTTTCAAGTGCTAATACTTTATTACTTGTAAAAAAAAAGTAGTAATATTTTTATCAAGTTTTGAAAACCTTCCATCTTGCCTTTTGAGAAGTCATGTACCTTATCTTATACTTTCTGTTTTTTAAAACACTATTTTTGACATAATTTTTGTATTTTTTTTTTGGATAAATCAAAAGATGCTCTCTTTGTCCCCCCCCCCCCCCCCCCCCTTCTTCCGACACCTAGCTTAAAGTGAAGATGACATTTATAAGCTGAACGTTAAAGATTAATGAAACTGAGGAATAGGCATGTGATAATTGACAATCTTCTCAAGGTTCCTCCCTTATGAATAAGGTGGTGGGTACAAAAGCAAGACTATTTTGTCTCTTTATAATGAATATGTTATTTCTTGTTTTGCCCCCCTTATACCGTTTTTTTTTTTTTTGGTGTACTATGTAGCAAATGATTACTAGATTTACAAGTGCCATTTATTTTGGGGTTTAATGTCTTATTTCTGAAGGGAAATATGAAATTGCAGCTTGCAAGTGTGTTTCAATTGATTCTGTTTTAATGTTGTCTTCATTTACAGGTGTATCTGTATGGGGGTCAAGTGACATCTTGGAAGAATGAACATGGGGAGGAGTTGCTTTTCATCAGTAGTAAGGTAGTATGCATTATAATGGAACTTTTAGATGATTGATGTACCTATTATATGCTCTCTATTCCAAATACCCATATATCTGTTGTCATATTTTTGTCACAGTTAATATTGTCCATAGATTTAGCATTCAATTTGGTTTATCCTCTCCCTTGAAAGAACGTGTTGATGGAATCTTGTTGAGCAAGTGGTAGGATGGCTTTAAGAAACCTGAAATATAGCTGCCTACAATTAGTTTATGGTGGGGTTTGGTTAAGGTTGTTAAGCAACCAATTGCTCCAAAGGCTTAAGCTATTAGAGAATGAGCCAACAATGTATATCAAGCTCTCAATATTTTCTCTCACGTGTGACTCTGGACTCACATGTGGAGAGGCAAAGAAATTAGATATAAATGAGGAATAGAATAGAGTGCAACTTTGCACAAACAAACTAGACGAGGAATAAATACAAATGGAGAGACTTGAACCCGAGACCTATCGTAACCATGACTTTGATACTATTTTAAGTAATCAATTGCTCCAAAACTTAAGCTATTAGAGAATGTACCAACAATGTATATCAAATTCTCAACAAAGTTTTATAAGGTTGTAGGGTTTACGTTCAAAAATGGACAAAAATGATTGATTGGTTGATTTAGTTTTTGATAAGTTAGAATTGGTTTGCTTTAAAAGTGATTGGTTGTAGCATTATCAGAAGAAAAAAAAAGTGTATTGGAAATGTTGGACAATATTGTCAAAATCTCTCTCAAACTTGTGAGTTACCGTTCTTGTGGTTTTAGAATGGTGCTCTTCACACTATTGTGGTCTTGAATACTAAGGTCCTTTTGTCTTTTGGGGTATCCTCTACTCTTTTTTCTTTTTTTTTTTTTCTTATTGATAAATTCTACTCAAGTTTTAATTGACAGTTGAGATTAGTGCCCGATGCTAGGATTAATTGGGGTTTCTTTCTTTTTTTATTATTATTAGTAAATGTAAAGTATATAAACAAGGCGCCTAAGGGGGACGCACCCTAATACAAAATAAGGGAAGAGGCTACAATAATTAAAGCCTTAATTTCCCTAAAAAATCATGAAGCTATGTAGATAATTGGCCTATCTTCTTTTAGCCAAAAGAAACATACATACAAATAGCTTTCTTTAAGCTTCCACACAGAGGATTCCTTCCCCTACAAAATTCTCGTGTTTCTGAGAGGCAACACCATACCGCAAATATCTCTAGCCACCTTACAATGCAAAAGAAGATGATATGACGATTCTTCGTTGGTCTTGCACATGCAACATCTACTAGGCATTTGAAAACCCCTCTTCCGCAGATTGTCCATCGTGAGAATCGCACCCCAAGCCACAGACCATTCGAGGCTAGGATTAGTGTGGCTTCTTCTTCTTCTTATTCTCCTTTTCCTTAATCTTTTACTTAATGTTATTCTAAAGCATTTCAAAGCAAATGCCAACCCTTTTTACCATAATGTTGGATTTTGAAAGTTCATCAGGTTGGTATTAAGGCCCACAGGAAAGTGTTTTACACTCCTACAATGATTTATTATTGGAGACAATGGATCCTGTTAAGGGGTTCTAGCTAAAATATTGCTTCCTACAACAGTTTGATAAATTTGTATGACCTTTGTAATTGTGATGAATGTTGATTTCAATGCAAGTTTAAATCTTTTCTTAAGACTAGGAGGGTGCTGACAATAATTTGATTTGGTTTAATGACAAGTTTAGTTTAATGGAAGCATCGATAGCCTTGCTAAGAAAGGACGGTGATGGAGAACAAGAGGGTTTGCTTGTATATAAGACTTAGCATAATTTAACATGTACTTTTGGCATAATGATTATTGAGTTTTCTCTCTTATCCCTTGGTTCTCTCTTCTTTTCTTTTGTCTCTTTCTCTTTCTGGTCCTGCATCAGTTGGTATTGGTACAAATTTCAATCCATTGTCCAATCACTCACTGATCACTTCTACAATCAACTGTCGTCGCTATGTTTGACCACTTTCCAGTTTCATCATTGTCGATTGCATCGCTATTAGCCCCATTATCATTACCATTCATCTTTGTCGCAGACTCCCTTGTCATTAAATATAAGCTTTGTGATCAAGTCCTTGTCACTGTTAATTAGTTATTGTCCTACCATTGCAATCGAGCGAGTGCCACGCCACTGGTTCATCACTGTTACCTTATTGTTGTTGCACTAATTGCAAAACACGGGCTTTTGTTTGGTTCACCATAGTCGATAAGTGGCCTAGCTTCGAAAATCCTCACAACTGGTTTTGATCACCATCCATCAAAGTCGTGCCATCTTCATGATCGAGTGACCTAGTTTTAAAAAAATCTGTTTTTACTGTATGCTCATCATTGCCATCACTGCATCATCATTTCTTCACCGCCATCATCATTACAGTCGCTCCGTGCCATTGAAATTGTTTGTCGTATTCCCTTCCCTGCGCCTTATGGTTGTTTCCTAATGGCAGGCCTTAGAGTTCCATTGCCGCCAATCTCCTCTGCAAATAGGTTGGCAGCCGTAGAGTTGCGCAGGGGAAGGAGACTTGAATAGCACCTAGAACCAAGATCTTGATCC
The DNA here is from genome assembly GCA_008638375.1 of Nyssa sinensis. NCBI lineage: Eukaryota > Viridiplantae > Streptophyta > Magnoliopsida > Cornales > Nyssaceae > Nyssa > Nyssa sinensis. Next base: position 1,808,221 of record CM018047.1, read on the forward strand.
AGTGGCCCAACCTGAGAAACTGACCCAAAGCGACACTGGACGATGTCGGTTGCAGCGATACACTTTGATTTTTGCAATGATGGTGTGATATTTGACCACAGCAATGGCTGACGATGGTGATGGCGTGGTGAAAACTCTGTAAGATGGCTATGGAGATGGTTTGTGGCAAGGCACAAAGCACTGTGTTGTGTGATTTGTGGAGATCGATGATGCGAGAAACTGTGTCATGACTGACAGTGGAGGATGTGTGATCTGGTGATGTTGCGGCTGCGATGGAGCTTGATCGTGATGAGTAGAAGCTTGCTTTTATTGAACCAGATCCTGTCAATGCACTATAATAGTTGAAGATGAACAGATGGGCTGAATCTGGACACGACGATGGTGATGATGCAATCTGCAACGATGATGAGTGATCGCGAAAACCTTGAATCGGCGATGATGACCAAACTAGTGTGGTTGGATGTTGGTTAACAGTTCATGAAGGATAAATGATGATTGGGGTTAAGGGTATTAAAAATGTTATCGGGGTATTATTGTCATTTATAAGGAAAATTACAAGTGTCATGTCATCACAATGGACCTAAGGTCAAAAATAGAAATAATCAAGTCCTTCACTTCGAATTGGAAGCATCAAACATGCATGGATCTTAAAATAATATAGCAACTTGTTCAAGGACTCAAGGCTAATTAACCCCTTTAAAAATCCTACGCAAGGCCCAAAATTTTAGAAAACTTCAAAACAGCCCTAGAACTTTCAGAAAATTAAAATATGGAGAACCACCCCCAATGAATTCAAAAGGTTAGAGAAAACAACAGTCCACTTGTTGCTCACCTTTGAAATATGGTAATTTGGACCTCAAAAAAAAATATGTGCAGTCCCTTGGAAATTGTAATTGGTGCTATTTTTGATTTGGGAAGTAAATCTTACAAAAGATCCTTTTACTTGAACCCCAAGCCATTATTCAACACTTGGATTGCCTTTAATTGCTTCACTTGTTGCTCACCTTTGGAATATGGTAATTTGGACCTTGAAAAAAAGTATACGCAATCCCTTCAAATTTGTAATTGGCGCTATATTTAATTTGGTAAGTAAATCTTGCAAAAAGGTCCTTATTTGAACCCTAACTGTTTCTCTTTCTGGTCTTGCATGAGATGGAAATTGACTAGAATAAACCTCTAACCTACCCGGCCTGCTGTTATTAGGATGGATTCGGGAGGGTCCTATTCAGAGTAGGGGCCAGCTAGGGAAAAAAATACCGAGTAGGGTTTGGGTTGGCGTCAGTTTAGGATACACCACCCTGCTTCAGTTTTATGTTGATATTACCAAAATATCTCACTATTGTGAGAGGATCCTAATAGGTTGATGTAGATAGAAGTGTTAAGTTGGAAGTTGGTGATTTATATGAAGACAGTGGAGGATCTAGAGATTATAGTTTTTTTTTTTTTTGTTTGGGGGGGGGGGGGGGGGGGGAGACATCAAAATTTAAAAGAACTTTTACAATTTGGGGAGGCCAAGTCCTAATTTTTTTTTAAATTCTAACAAAATAAGGGGTAAAAAATACAATTTCTAAACTTTTGGGGGGGCCATGGCCCCCCTTAGCCCCCCTCCCTCCGCCACCATATGAAGACAACAATCCTTAATTTAGTCTTCACGGCTTACACAGAAGAAAGAGTTTCTTCATGTGGTACTGTTTGACACGAGGGTGAAAAGCTCTCTTGCAAAGCTAAATTAAAAGGAATGACTAAAGTCAGGAAATTCAGCTGGTGACAGTTTGAGTGGTATTCCTCCAGCTCCTGAAGGAGGGGTTGTGGATCTCAGTCCCTATTTGGTCAAGGTTGGTGTGTGTCTCTTACCCTATACCCCCCAACCAATTTTAAAACAAAACAAAAAGGGAAAAAATGCCAGCACGAAGTTCTTGTGCTTGTAACTAGACTTCTCATGCTAACATTTCCTCTCAGTTTTGAGAGAGTAGCTGTTTTTATTTCTTTTCTTTTTTTTTCTGTATAACAAGCATTTTAAATGAAAAAAAAAATTATTGCGTAATTGTCCTTTAAATTCCATACATGGTATAGGATGAAGTAATGAGGGAGACTATCGAACCCACAAATTCACAGGAAGTTCTTGTGTTGTTTGGCTTTTTTGATATGCTAATTAAATCAGTGCATCATTGGCTGGATTGACAGCATATGAGCTGTTACTATTAAAAGAGAATTTATTATGTAGAATATTTGAAACCCTGGTTCGGTATGAATTGAGCCCCAACTTTCATATTCTTTGTGCTATAAGCTTAGAGGTTTATGGCTAAATTATCTGGTGGCATCGTCAACCTAGGATTTATTAGGTAAGATTTGTTGAAGATTGTGTGATCCTTTATGTGCATGAAGGTTCAGTGGGTCCCTTGACTATCAGGATGAAAGAAACCACTTTAATTATTAGGATTTGCTCTAGAAAGCTTGTCAATGCTGCAAGGATACTTTACAGTTTCTTCAAATAAGAATGATACTGCAAGTTTATGGGCATTCAGTATCCATTGTTTTAGGTTGCTCTGATCAAGTATTTCTACTATCCAATGGATGGTGCAACTGCACCAGACCAATGATTAAACCTTGGTGCAACTGGACTCTGACGAGTCTTGCTTTTTTATGGATGAAAAGTATGATTGTCATGATACTTGGTGCCTCTTTACCTCTTGTACACTTGTTGATGCGACATGACAGGGACTTGGGTATGGGACACGGCAAGGGGAGGAGGAGGATGAAGGAGAGAGGAGAAGGGAGAAAGGAACAAAGGAAATCACTTGTACCTTCTGCGATTTATGGATTTTTAAGAGATTTGAAGTCATCGGTGCCGGAAAATCATGCCAGCATAGTTGGCTAGAGGTAGAAAAGGTTTTCGGTGCTTAATTTGGTGGCTAGGGTTTGCCGAGATTCAGAATCGAGTATGACGACCGAAACCTCATTCTTATAAAGTTTGCAAATAAATCCTCGTTACTTCTTAAAATTTTTTACAATGGAATTAAAATTTCAGCCCTTGTTTCTTTCTAATTTCAATGGAGAACTAAAAATTTAACTTTTTAATTCTCCAATTGCTTAAAAAAATTTCACCTTTATACTTCCTCTTAATTTTTTAATACATTTTTTACTAGTACCCTCACCCAATTTTTGGACATTTTGACACTATAACAGTGTTCCTGTATCCTATTTTATGTAGGTTATGAGGTTCAGACACTTAGATGCACATCCAAACCAACACGTGTACCGGAGTCCGTGTAACATAGATAAGAAGTGGTGTCTTATATATACTGTGTGCTTAGAATAAGGCATATACTTTAAATTGGACAATTGAAGCGTACAGCCAATTTTTGACGTGACTGGAATTGTAGTTAGTTGCAATCTTATATGAATTGTTTCATTTTTGAAATTTCCATCCTAGAATTCCATTTCAAAAAGTTTTCTTGCCTGTGTTCTCTTTTAGTATATTCTTGAGTTTCATTATTGTGATTTAAATATATCCTGCATTTTTCTTCATGCTGTTATGTTTATAATCAATCAATAGGAACAAGATTGATATGCTGATATATTTCATCTCTATTGCGCCTTAATGATGGGAAAGCTGAGTGCACTTTGTGGTTTCTACTTCAAGCTATTAAAATTGAAAATATTTTACCTTCTGCAGGCTATTTGCAAGCCTCCCAAGGCAATTCGTGGAGGTATTCCTATATGCTTTCCCCAAGTATGTGCTTCTCGACCTTTTACCCATGTTGCTTTGCTTTGATTGCATTCATCTTGGTGAAGGAAACTTGGACCGTATATGCAGTTTGGGAGTCATGGCTCTCTTGAGCAGCATGGATTTGCTAGAAACAGGTTTTGGACCATTGAGGCTGAGCCGCCTCCTTTTCCGACTAACTCCTCCAGTAAGGCTTTTGTTGACTTAATCCTTAAGCCCTCTGAAGAAGATATGAAGATTTGGCCTCACAGGTACAAATCCAAGAACTTTCTCACTTATGCATGCTTTTTAAGAAGACATGCTAATTGGAATGTTTTTAAATTCTGTATATTAATTTTTTTTTTTAATATTATTATTTTTTTGTCTTAAATGTTGTTATGTTTTCATTATTTTGTAGTTTTGAATTTCGCTTGAGGATAACTCTGGGACCTGGAGGAGATTTGATGTTGACATCTCGCATAAGAAATACCAGCACTGAAGGAAAGCCATTCACATTTACATTTGCATATCACACCTATTTCTCTGTTTCGGATATCAGGTATATAATGAAGTTTTTTGTGCTTGTTTTCACTTTAATGTGGCTGCTCACTGATAACTATGGTATCTTTTATTGCTTAATTGTCATTTTTTTCTGTATTGTTAGATTGTTCATCATTCGTACCCATATTGCATAGACTTAATTTTACTTGCACAAATATGAAGTTAGATGCGTGCTTTTTCCATCTTCACAATTTGGGCACGCGTTAAAGGATATTGAAAAAGAAATTACTAGACTATGACTTCCCCTGCTATAGGGAGAACAAATGTCTTTTTATGTGCAACTAGGCCATATTTCAGGCTCTTTTTGCTGAAAGATATATGTTCTGATGTGTGCTTTATTGTCATGCACAAGTCACTAATCTTAAAAATCTATCCAATCTCGTAATTGAAGACGATTGGTTTGATGTAATTTTTTTTTTATCTGAAACAAAATAGATTAATGTTTTTTTTAACCAAACATTTAATTATTTTGGGAAATTTGTGACATTTGCTTCTCAATTTAGTGCATTCTTTGCATTGGATCAATGGATTGGCTGACATGAACCACACGTCCTAGCCAGTCTAGCAACCTCTATGGTGGCGATCACTAGTTAGGTTTCTTTGTATTATAGAGCATCTGCCCTTTCTCTCTCTCTTTTCTGAAAGTAGATCACCTTTCTTTGATGTGGTTCTTCCTCCTCGCAATTTCTTGCATCTCTCCTCAAATTTACCATGTTACTAATGGATAAGACTATATATGGAGTTTTAAAATGTCTTTAAATTTGTTTACTTGTTTGTATTCAGTGAAGTTCGGGTAGAAGGATTGGAGACGCTGGATTATCTTGACAACTTGCAGAATAAGGAGCGGTTTACTGAACAAGGGGATGCAATCACTTTTGAAGCAGAAGTAAGTTTCACTAATCATTCTCTCTCTCTCTCTCTATCTATCTATCTGCACTTCTGCATATATGGTTGAATACTAATCCTGTGCAAACTATGTTAAACAGGTGGACAAAGTATATCTCAGCACCCCTACAAAGATTGCAATATTGGACCATGAGAAAAAGCGGACATTTGTTATTCGCAAAGATGGACTTCCTGATGCTGGTGAGATTGACCATGTTAATTCCCTTTATGTCAATTTCATAGATAAATTGAGCTTTTGTTGTTACTATGTATGTATGGCTCGAGAATTTTTATTTTTTTATATCTAGGGACCAACCCTATTTAGTTTGAACATCACTTCTGCTGCAGTAAGAGTGGTGAGTTTAACCATGTACATTATATAAATGCCACATGGAATGGAACCTAGTCATGCCATTCTCATTTTCTATCTGGCATTTTGTGAAGTAGGGATATAGGATGAGTGCGGGAACTACGACTACAAAAGTGGGCAATAGAAAAGATGGTTTTCTCCAGGGAGGTTTCTTGTTGATTTTTGTGGCCTAAGATTGGTGAGAGTATTAAGTTTTGGGATTTTGAAAAAGTGCTACAAAGGGGTAGGGGTTTGTGGCTTTAATTAGGTAAAGAAGTCAGAAGTTTTAGTTGCTAGGCTTGGATTTAGTAGAAGGAAGATTGAGCTTGTCAAAGTAAGGTCTATATGATTGAAAAGTGTAGTTAACAAGATTTAACTGCATCGTGTAAAAACAAACAAAAGAAGAAGAATTTAGGTATTACACCTAGGGTTTGAATTGCATCACACTATCCAAAAAGAACATAATGGTTTTAAAAATTCTTTAAAACATGTTTTTTAGTGAATTGAAAACAGTACATGATTATATATGGACTTTTAGGCATTCATCTTTCTCATAGGACTGGGAACCAATATTTAGAAACTTGAAGGCTTTGACTAGTAAACCTATATAGACTTCGTCATCTACCCTTGCCTTTTGGAACCATCCCAAGCAAGGCGACCACAGAATCAAAATCCCAGGCAAGGTGACCACAGAATCAAACTCCCAATCCTGAATCACCCTTCTGAACCTAAGGCTCCAAACTGCATCACCAACTTGGAACAATAGAACATCTGAAACTGAGGCCTCTGAATTGTAAACCAATCAGTAAATAAGTCCTTGAGAGCCTCTTACCACACCAAATATCGTATACCTTGGCTCCATTTCCTACTGCAAAGTATATCCAATTAGAGAAATACTCCATCCTTTTATGATACTGTTCCACAAACCTAGTTGATGGGACACCACCCCCTCTCTCAACACCAATCTCCCCAAGAGATGCCATACTCTTACCACCACTCCACGCCAAAGGGTCTCCGTTCCAGAGCAAATATCCACAACCACTTACAATGCAAAGCTTGGTTAAACACTCCAATCTTCTTGATGCCAAGTCCCCTTGTCCGAATAGAGCACACCTTTTATCACCTGACCTAATGATACTTGAGCATTGCCAAGGCCTCCATACAAAAATCCTGCTCCATTTTCTCTAGTCTCTTTTCACCTTTCCTGTTGACGCTGAGGTGATGACAAGAGATATAGTAACAAAGGATACTCAAAAGGTACCCGCAGACCAAGTAGAAGGCCAAAAACAATGAGAGGGAAAAGTTCCTCCCACTTTACATCCTGATTTGACAGCCAACCTCTCAACATCCCCAACCGTCCCCATAGGGAACATTTCTTATTTCATATCTTATATTTGAATAGTGTAGGAATTTACCTAATAAAGTTTGATTTGTTTTTCCAATGATTAAGAAAATATTATACAACTTAGGAATCTAGGAACTCACTAAATAGCTTTTGCTTAAATTAGGGATTTATTTATTTATTTTAAAGATTTTTCCTAGTTTACAATCACTGCATGTTCATGGTAGCTTTCTGAATTTGTTATCTGTAGTCCTCTTTTATAGAGTTGTTATTATAGTTCTATTTTTTCTTTGGCAGTGGTGTGGAATCCCTGGGATAAGAAGGCGAAGGCTATGGCTGATTTTGGAGATGACGAGTACAAGCATATGCTGTGTGTGGAGGCTGCTGCAGTGGAAAAACCCATCACGCTAAAGCCTGGGGAGGAATGGAGAGGAAGGCAGGAGCTCTCTGCTGTTCCTTCAAGTTATTGCAGTGGGCAGCTTGATCCTCAGAGAGTTCTTCAGAGCAGCTGAAAAATATGTAACACTGTTTCTATATTCTGTACAGGTATTTAGGCTGAATCAACTATTTCAATCCACCCATCCCAATATTGGCTTGAAAAGACTACTGAAGATTGCTTATTTTGAGATTAAACATATAATCTTTTCCCAACACTGTCGTAGTAATAGTTGGTTATTTCAGTTGACTTTGGTAGATTTCTACATTTTCCTGATTTGTTTACTAAATTTTAATTTAGTTATGTTGCCTTTATCATCTACCCCCTTCATAAATGAACATCTCTCTCTTTCTCTCTCTCTCTCTCTCTCTCAAACACACGCACACATTCACATGCACTGTTCAGAATATTTGCCTTTCGGCATCTTCTTTTTCTTACCCAATTAGTTGGGATTTAAATTTTAAGGTGCTATTGGGTTGAGTGGAGTGGAATTGAGTTTGCACATTCCTTCCTTGATTGAATTTAATTACGTTGAAGAAGTTACTTGCATTATGGGTTCTTGTACCCACTAATAAAGTCATATAAAATGAAAGGAAATAATTCACAAATCAATTTTAGACTTCAATTTTAGGATGTGAATTGACTTTTAAAGCAAGTAAAATGGTACCTTATTTAACTTCTGACATATTACCATCAGTTTTCGTTGTTTTGTTATAATTTAAAGTTTAGATTAATGCCATTGATTCACTAAAAACAAATGGTTGAAATTGTGTGATCCCAATAATCTTTGCTTTACATATTGTCCTTACCAAACACATCTAATATGAGGCCTTAAGCATTTGTCACATATTCAGCTGGAAAATGAAAGGGGAAAAAAATTGAGATGACAGATGCTGGAATTCAGCCAAAATTCGTGTTGCTTTATTCCTTTGTTGTTTGATTAAATGCTCTCTCTCTCTCTCTCTCTCTCTCTCTCTCTCTCTCTCTCTCTCTCTCTCTCTCTCTCTCTCTCTCGTGTATTTTGGGTGAGTTCTTATGGTCAATCTAGAATGGTTTGCTACGGAGAAGGGTTAAATCATTGTAGTTATTCTAAGATTTGCTCACCCATGTGCACACCTTGTCTAATTTTTACTTTAATTTATTGTTGATCAATTTCTGCAGGTGCTCTGTTGCATTGTGGTTGATGTGTGATAGCAAACCTCCAGCAAGGAATTCTTTTTTCTTTTCTTTTCCTCTTCCCTTTTTCCCTGTGAAGTTTCTTCACCTTGGGTGGAAGATGTCCTCTCAAAGAGTTGTCAAATGATGTTTCTTTTACTAGATAACTGTTTGGTGGCATGTTAGAGTGGAATGAACTCGCATGGATAGAACACAGTAAAGGATTATTACTTATGGTGGATGGGGACTTCAAATCCTTCTTTCTTAATGGAATATCTTCTGGGTTTGGAAGAAGGTATTCTTATGTACAAGGACCGACTTCCCAGCACCAGGTCTACTTTCTGAAAGAATGCGACACACAGACAAGTTTACTCTTCCTGAAACCTTATTAGTCTTTGAAGATTTGCTTTGCTTAATCTCTTCTGGTTCTGATATTGTTGATGTCATGGACATTAGAAATGGCTCGCAAGCCATTCAGATCTGCTTTTGGTGTTGACTTTAAAATGTACTCCATGCAATTACACCCATGCGCACATGCATCACTTCGAGGGGCATTGTTTGGTGCATATTTTACATGAATTTGAATTCACTGAAACTTGACGGTTTGAGGTTTATTGATTGGAATTGAGTTGTCATTTCTTAATGACGCAAGTTTCTTGCAATTTCTTGATTGAAATGTGCACGTTACTGGGGCCAGACATCACATGATTAATTATTGAGTCCACATTTGAAAGGGTTGGCCACTATGCATTGATACCCAGATGACCTTGAATTTGTTTTCATGGTCAATGAGCCAAGGGTGGTATCTGGCCTCACTATGTACAGGGTTTTCGACATATTCGACATTGAATCTGGTGGTGAGCTATACTTCATGCTAAATGGTAATGTTATATATTTCAAAAAAAAATCACTAAAATTTGCATCCCAATGATAGGAATTAGTCAATAGCAAAAATTCATTTTAATGAAGAAAATTATTAAAACATCAACTGAATTAGGAAAATATTAATTTTTTTATATTTTGTATGACCAAATTGTCTTTCTAATAGTTGGAAATTTATTAAACTGCCTATCTAATCCTAACTCTCATATCCACCCCTTCTTCTTCCATGCCTTTGCCTTCCTTCACCCTCTCTAACCCTCTTCTTCCTCTTCCATTTTATACAAACTATAATTCTAACTACATAGTCAAATCAATTAAAACTTTCAAATAAAAAAAAAACACCACTGCCATTACCGTCAAAAAAAGATTATATGGATGCAAATGAGAAGAATTAGAACGTGTTTTATTTGGATATAACTCTCATAACATTCAGGTACAATTATTATAACGTGAGATGTAAAGTTTACTATTATAATAGTTGCACTTGAAAATTGTGAGAATTGTACCATGTCATCTTACAGTGGTTTTTTTTTTGTTTTTTTTAGTGGTGGGGTAGGGAAAAGGGTGATTGAGGTTACCTTTTCTTTTGCAAAGACGAGGTCAGAGAAGAAGTGGTGGTCGTAGATCAAAGTTGAATTTTTTACAGTGGTGGGATAAGAAAGGTGTTTTGGAACTTAGTAAATGGTAAAGCTTTGGGACTGTGGCATTTGGGGTAAGGGAAGTGTTTTGAAAGTTGAAAAAGACTACAACAACTTGAGAGAATTGATAATATTATGATTAAAAAATTTAAGTTAAAATAGTTAATAGTAAAATTTGTGATATCTTATATACATATTAAATTATTTCAATTAATCGATGTAAGGTAAGAATATTATAAAAATAGTATTTATCATATGGATAAGTTTTGATACATGTAAGCCTCCTGTTTAGCACTGACATGCCTACACATTTTTTATAATAAAAAAAAAAAAACGAGTATGTTTGGACATTGTTTGTTTGTTTGTTTGTCAAATTTTTTTTTAATCTTAGGTAAGCCATGTTAAGACAAAACACAAGACCCCAAAATATATGTTCACGGACTATTCGGTGCGGGCATGTTTGATCAAAATACTCAACATACTTTTAATGTTTTGACAGACTGTTTGGGGAGTTTTGATTCATTAAGATAGATAGATAGGTCTTCATAAATGAAACAGGGTTGATGTTTGCTATTTAAATTTGTGGCGTTACCGTTACCGTTACCGTTACCGTTACCTATGCCTATGGTAACGCCATGTGATATCTATTCAAAGGTCAAAGGGTCAAAGGTCAAGACAGTAGTAGTGCCTTGGACGTTACCAACTCTTCAAAGGTTAAGATTCCTTTCTGTATAATATATATGTCCCTCTACACTCTAGTAAAGCTTATCTAAAGCTACCCAATTTCTTTCCCCTAACTCAAGGGAATTTGCGTGTATAGTGACCTAGTGCCTCTATTATAATAAATACACCTTATATATATATATATACATATTGTTTTTAAACCTAAAATAAAAAATATATTGTCAAAGTGAGCAGAGCATTGTATATTTATTCTTAAAGAAAAGAATGAAATCGGGTTAATAGAGATTTAAATCAATCAGTCTAATGATTCATCGGACTTTTAAAAAAATATAATATATGCAGGCATGTTCAAGAGCAAGTCCTCGCTATTTATTCTCAAGAATTTTTTTTTTAAAAAAAAAGAACTGTAAAATAAAAAAGAAAATGTTTACTTTTAGTAGGTAAAATATGTGGCTGCAACTTTTTTTCTTTTTTCTTGTATTAATACTTTCAGAATATAAAAACTTTAAATTAATCTCTTTTGTTGGTGATCAGCACATTGATTCAAGTTAGCATATATTCATGAACTAAGAAGATTCTTTTATTTTATTAGAACAAAGGGGTATAAAATTTTTCTTTGAATTATGCTAAACCAACTTAATAGTGGTTTCTAATACTTTAACAAACAGATTGCATGCCATTATTATAAAAAAATGATGAACTCTGTTTGGACTAGTGTTTAAAATGATTAGAAACATAACTGAAGAGAAGCAGTACTATGTTACAAGTGCATGTGTTTGGTAATGGCTAAAAGATTATCTCTCTCTCTCTCTCTCTCTCTTACTCTGTCTCAATCAAACCAAACTCGAGACTTGAGAATATATACTGTCAGCCATGTGATCTGATAATAAATATTTCATGATTTGAACTAATTACGTCAGCCACCACTTTTTATAAATAAAAATTATCAATAGCCGCCATGCACCGTCATGCAGTGAGACAATAAACAATATGTGGATGAACATGCTGTCTAATTAATTATATTACTCAAATATGATTTTCCCATCTGAAATATTAATGACCAATTTGGTATAAACAGCTCATTAGTCATTAAACTCAATCAATTAATTGCTTGATGACCGTGCTCAACCAATTCAGATGCAACTCCGGTTCATAACCAGATTCTACCGATTTTAATCCCTTTTCTCTAGCTCCTATCTATGCATATGTATATTTATATATATGTAATAAGATCATGGTAGGTTTTGGTCATATCATAAACTGGAGTTTTTACAATAGCTTTTTGGCTAGTAAGATCATGCATAGTATGTTTATGAAATTTTTTTTCATTACACTCGAATCATTGTACCTTGTCGTTGGATGATATGTTATATTTACAATTATAATAAGTTAGCCTATTCATATGTGGTATATCATTTAATTCTTGGGACTCAAGAATGTACTAAATATCTTCTTTTGTTTATGATTAAGTGTGGAAAAAGAATCTAACATGTCGCCTTCTCGATGCCAACATACAAGTGCACACACTATTCCAATTAAGCGAAATCAAATCCAGTTGTGCTCAAATTTGATTTACAAAATTATAAACTTCAATCTTGGCTTATTCATATTTTGAGTTGATTTCAACGAAACATTTTTTATTATTAATAAAAAAAATATTATTGAGATAAAAAGAGAGTACCAGGCAAACAACTCAAATAAATTTTTTTTTTTTACATATAATACATATTTATTAGTTTATTAAAGTATACTCTAGTCACATTCACTAAATTAGTGAATTTTCAAAGTTCTAAATTGGACCAATTTTAAGAATTGAATTCGAACAAATTTTTTACTCAATGATTAATCGAATTAAAATAACTTGATTTATTTTACGAATTAATCTTAAATAACTTGAAGTATTTTATAGATAGGGAGGGAGAATAGTTCTTAACAAACCCCAATCATTTGAATAGTTCTCATCCCATAACGTATGTGACAACACATGATTAAAAATTACAAAACTTGTCATCACATCTCAACCTCTATCTAATACAACTAACAAATGTTCAATAATTAGTGGCCAGAGTGTAGCTTTCCAATTCTGTCACAGTTCGATCGCCATTAATTTCTATTTTTATTTTCTGCTTTCGATCCTATACATATGTATAAATAGAGACGTTCCACCCGACACAGCATGTGAAACAATAGTTCCAAAAACAACATTATGGTGAATCAAAGAATCACTCTTCTGTCATCCTTGTTTCTTTCTCTCCTCCTAACTACTGCTTACGCTCAACTTACACAGGACTTTTACAAGAACATATGCCCTGATGTGGAATCCCTTGTCCGCTCAGCAGTCACACAAAAGTTCCAGCAGACCTTTGTGACTGCCCCGGCAACTCTTAGACTTTTCTTCCATGATTGCTTTGTCCGGGTAAGTTGATTTTATCTATATTTACAGGCACTTAAGTTCTTGGTTTATTGGATTGCAATAGGACTGATTGTTGATGAACTTTTGGCCCTTTCTTGGGTATTAGGGTTGTGATGCTTCTGTCCTGTTGGCCAACCCAATTGGGAGGGTTGAGAAGGATCACCCTGATGATATTTCACTCGCTGGGGATGGATTTGACACAGTCATAAAAGCCAAGGCAGCTGTTGATAGTGATCCTCAATGCACAAACAAAGTTTCATGCGCAGATATATTAGCTTTGGCTACTAGAGATGTCATTGTCTTGGTATTCAAGCTTCTTACATACATACATACATACATACATACATATATATATATATATATATAGGCTTTGCTGATTGTCGAAAATTCTATATGCAGACTGGAGGACCATCTTATTCAGTCGAATTAGGAAGACGCGATGGGCGGATATCTACTATTGCTAGTGTTCAACACCGCCTACCGCACCCAGACTTCAGTTTAGACCAGCTCAATACCATGTTTGGCTCTAATGGACTTAACCAGACTGATATGATTGCATTATCAGGTACCTAAAGCTTTCTTAATCCCTATTGCTCTGTTTACTGGACTTCTCATCAACTTACCAACTTCTTTTGTAAAATTAGTTCAATGCACATTCTATTGCATGTTCAGTTCATGATTAAAGTTTGGATATATTAACCAGCATCCAGGTGGCCAGTGGTAAGAAAGGCCTTGGGATGAGTTATAATTTTGGATATTCTGGTTTGAATTAATCCCCAGGGGCTGACGTTCTAAGGGTGGCCACCCTTTCTGCAAGCATAAGCAAGAAGTTGAAAACATTTATCCTTTTTAGACGCAAGTGACACACGGGGTTCTTCATTGCTACCCCACACACACACACACACACATATTCCGCGGTAAAGAAGGCCCTGGACGTTTTAAGGGGGGCCACACTTCCTATGAAACAATTATGGTAGAAAACCGATGAAATTTACCTGTTGGAGAAACAAAGTCACATGCAGAATTCTTTTTCATTGCCAAATATATATATATATATATAGAATATTAATTTATTTGAAAAACAAAAATTCATGACGTCAAAAATTAGAAATTGGTTTCTAAAAAGCATTATGTTTCTTGTAGGTGCACATACAATAGGTTTCTCTCATTGTGGCAAATTCTCGAAACGCATTTACAATTTCAGTCCCAGAAACCCGATTGATCCAACACTGAATGTACAATACGCTCTTCAGCTTAGACAGAGTTGCCCGGTTAACGTTGATCCGAGAATCGCCATTAACATGGACCCAACCACGCCCCAAACGTTCGACAATTCCTACTTCCAAAACCTTCAGCAAGGAAAGGGTTTGTTCATTTCTGATCAGGCATTGTTTACTGATACAAGATCAAGGACTACTGTGAACCAATTTGCATCGAGCAATGCTGCTTTTAACCAGGCTTTTGTGAGTGCTATTACCAAGCTTGGCCGGGTAGGAGTGAAGACTGGGAATCTGGGTGAGATTCGACGTGATTGCACTGCTGTCAACTAGAAGAGAGATTCTTGTTTTCAACATAGAATATGATTTCTTTTAATAATTTTAGAATCGAGGCCATGAATGATTAATTAGTCAATAAAAGTCACTTTGATTTGATTAATTACTAAAATCATAACTAAGGATCTTGTGATGGTCACATGGAATATCATTTGATAGTGTGAGATGAGATGCTTTACTAAAATGATTCATTTCTATCTTTATTATAATTCTGAGCTTGGTTCTTAGGTAACGAAGGAGCCATCCTTTATCCATTCAACAAAATTGAAAATATCTAATTTCTTAGTTACTAAAAGAAATTGACAGCTTCTAATTAAAAGTGAAAATATAAGGTTTTAGAATGAATTTTCAAAACAAACTCAAGGAAAGTTTTACATAAACACAATGGAACAATATTTCATCAGAAACTACCCACAAATTTCCCTTGCATGTGATGCATTTTCTTAATGTGGCAAGAGTGTATCACTTAATTTATAACTGCTTCTCATCTTTTGGTACCATTGTTTTTATAACCCCACTTTGGTTGCTATACTTGTCTCCTCTTGTGCCAAGTAGTGGGAACCATACGATCATCAAATTGTGGGTACTAGCTTCTCTGTAGGACATGATTGAAGTCCTGTTTGAATGGTATAAATATTCATCTCTATTTATTTGAGGTGAGTTTGACTTTTTATTTCACATTTTTATTAAAAATAAAATAAAACTTCTTTTAAGACGACCATAATCTAGGTCGGCCAACCTCAAGCACGTTTCAAGGGCCTGTGGACTTTTTTTTGGTTGGTCATAACCCATAGGCCCTTCTGCCATGCAATTGAAGGTTCGGGTGCCCTTTGTTGCTACCATGGACAGCCTAGACCAGATTGGTCTATCATTTACACAGCCATTTCTACTACTATCACGGTCAGCCACTCTATTACGTCACTCACTCACTCAGTCTATGTAGACCGGTTGGCCTCTCCTTCATACTTAGGCTCTTCAAAACCGGTCATATATGCAAGACCAACCATAGGTCGGTCACACATGACGTTACCAATCATTCCATTCTCATGCATGTCAATCGTACATGGCATTACCGACCTTCCCGCGAGGAAGCTCGGTCATTCCAAGGCCAACACTTGTTGGGTACAAAACAAGCTTGTATAAATGCCAGCAGAAACACATACATACATATATATATATATATATATGTATGGTGTAGCTAACTTTATTTTCTGCTGCATGCTGTAGTGTTTTGAGCTTCCCCATCATAGAAGCGTTGCACGTGATAGTATTATAAACATTTGTCCAGAATATCTAGCTTGGCACAGTTACAGTATATATATGCACCACATGAAATGGAGTCCCCATGTGGTGTCCCTAAGAATCCAACAAAATCATTATTGTTGTCTTCTTTTTTTTCAACTTTTCTAAGCAAAAACTTTATCTGAATTAAACTACAAAAGAAAAGTAATTCAGATACTACAAATGGAAACGTATGGTGGCAATGGGACTGACTAGCTAGTGAGTAATTAATTTTTATTTAATCGGAAATTACAAATGAAAAGAAATGAGCATTAATTGGATTGTTTCAAATGCTGATTTATATATCATGACTTCTATTTAAGGATTTAATTATCCTGACTCTATTTTCAAATACACTCTCACAATAAAAAAGTTCTATTTTAGTTATAGGAAATTACTCATTTTAAGGTTCTTTTTTTTTTTTTTGGGGGGGGGGGGGGGGGGGGGGGGGCAAGTAAGATCACAAGGGTGAATGAGTAGTTGTTATTGATTTCCTGTTTATTTTAGTAGAACAAAAACATGCAACATATATATATATATATAAGCACCAAAGTTTAAAAGTGGATAGTGCAATGCATATATAACTTGTAAGCAACTCAATGTAGGATTCTCAAACCTGTTGTCCTAACAATCTAAAAAAACATTCACAACATTATTTTGCAAAAACTTAGGTTCAAATTATAAATAGTAAGACTTGTGATGTCTTATATATCAATCATATTACTCCCACCCAACTGCGCGAAAGTCCTGCATTTTAAGCCCTTTATCATGATATTGAATAACTATAAACAACATGCACAACACTCATGACATGATATTGAATAACTAGGAATAACCTGCACTACCCTCACATAAATCTTTGTAAGGTAAGAAACGAATTAAGGTTTATTACATACTTTATGTGTCAAAAGCATATTATAAATTACTGGCACCTTTTTCCTTTTTCTTTTCGATAATGCAGGACGTCCTGACACTAAACTACGTAGAAAGAATCCTAAATAGGAAGGTTCAAAAACACATTCTCATTTCATCTGGAACGAATGTCCGTATCACATAATGTCAAAAGTGAACAGACAAATTTGATACAGCTTCACAATCTTAGGAACACAGAATAAATTTAACAATAATCAATTCTTCACAAACATTAATGTGACTAAACTTTTATTCTATGAGTGGGTCAAATACCTAGATGTATTATGAGGTGGATAGTGAGATTCTGTTAACCTTTTTTTCTTTTATATTTTTGAGTCAAGCAAATGAGATATTCAAATAGACATAGTTTCATTAATTTTTATTTTTCTTATATAGGGCCACCGTTTCGTAAGATTCTATAAAACACAGACCACTAGTCCGAGCTAGCGGCTGACTCCAGGAATGTGAACAGTGAAAGTCGAATCTACGAACTCGAAAATAAATCCTTTACAAGCAATCCTTAATTACTCCACTCGGCCAACCCCTTAAAATTCAAAAAGTTTTCAGTTCAATTGTTTACAGCCTATGTCACCTTTACCTTCTCTAACATTGTATTAAAAAATCATTTTAAAAATTTAAATTATTAGAACATAATAATGCTATACTTTCCTATTTATTCCAAAAAAAATGATATTCTTTCTAAATTTTTATTTCAAATTAAGGTGACAATGGTATATTGTTCCAAAATCACTATCACATTATTTAAAATAATTAAAAATTTGAGAATGCCGTAAAGGAAGTACATAAATAGGGAATATATAAATATATATAAGGGTTGTTTAATGTATCTAATTTGCAAGTCAAATTAAGGCAAACATCATGTTAAAAGGGGGTACAAGAGTCTGCAGTTAAAAGTGTGTTGAAGAAATGGAAGAGCAGGAGATGGGTATGA
The DNA here is from genome assembly GCA_008638375.1 of Nyssa sinensis. Classification (NCBI taxonomy): domain Eukaryota; kingdom Viridiplantae; phylum Streptophyta; class Magnoliopsida; order Cornales; family Nyssaceae; genus Nyssa; species Nyssa sinensis. Next base: position 1,825,970 of record CM018047.1, read on the forward strand.
GCTGGATGATTTGAAATGAAGGAAAAAGTAGAACTGGAAGGTTGTGGGGGAAAAAGAGTACTAGTTGGGTGGAGTCATGTGAGTGCATTTAAAGTGGGGTTCTCATGTTTTGTTCACTAGTGCACATGGGAGATTGAACTCTGTTGGTTGTTGTGGAAAGCAAATAAGCATGTGAGGCCATGTGCTCTACTCCAATGTGTTTTGCATCCTAATCTTTATTTATTAAGTCATTGCCTCTATTATCTTCAATTAATTAAAATCATCTATTTAGCTTTTGAAACACACACACACCCTCTCTTTCTATATATATATATACTCGACTCCAAAATATATAAAAAAAAAAAAATTCGTACTTGTATACGGGTCTTAAATACAACATGTTACATATATATTATTTATTTTATTTTTTAATTATAAAACTAAATAATTACATGATATTCACGTAATTTTATGTATTAGATTAAAATTATAACATGTAATTAAATAAAAATAGATTTTTTTTTACTTGATTTAGAGTTTACATGTACGTGTATCTTAAGCTTTAATTTATTTTTATTTTTTTTGTTTTGGTAAATATAATTATGTCATCAGCTGGCATCCATGTGTGAAGACCTATTTGGTAACCATGAGCCTTTTAGGCTTAAAGTAGAACTGGGATTAGGTGTGCCCTCTGCCATTTTATAAGATCCACCTATCTTTCAAAAATCTCCACAGCTTGGTTTTCCTACTTCCCTGAGCAGTGGCAAGGTAGCAGAAAGAAATACTCTCTCTCTCTCTCTCTCTCTCTCTCTCTCTCTCTCTCTCTCTCTCTCTCTCTCTCTCTATATATATATATATATATATATACATACATACATATCAGTGCTATATTCCTTGGAATCACTACTACCTGCCCAGATATAATTTGTAATTCTTTTGGCCTGCATTCCTATTCTTCTGTTTTTTTTTTCTTTATGTACATCTCATCCTCTTCTTCCTTATATCAGCAGCATTTAATTATTCAGTTGCTTGGATGGACATGGAGCTGGGGCATGCTACTAAACGAAGGCGTGTTTACTCTCTTGAACCAACCAAGATACTGCATGCGTCGTTTGCAAGTAAATATGTGAATAATTTAGTGCCAGCTTTGCACAACATCAAGAAACAGATATCTTCAGATCATGAGAAATACAATTGCGCCAAATGTACGCAGATAGTGAGATATGAAGTGGACATGGCATTGGCATTGTCTTCAGAAGGCTTTGCATGGAGCCATGCCTTGAAGGACAAGCTTCAAAAAGGTCCAAATGAAGGGAAAATTCACCTTCTTCGCCGAAAGGGTTCTTGCATTGTTGAACAGCATGTCAACCATCATAGCTTACCAGTGCTTCACCTTCAAAACCCACTGGTCTATACAAAATTTTGTCCAAATCCCACGTCTAAGCCCAAGAATGTGAAGCTTATAAAAAGCTCTAAAAGAGTGCTTTTGCAAAGACAAGAAATCAAAGCAGCAGCAAAGAACAGTGAAGAGGAGGAAAAGCAGATTACGCAAAGGTTAAATAATCTAAGAAATCTTTTACCTGGTGGGAATGGAATGGGTGTGGATGAAATGCTCAAGGAGATGGGAAGCTATTTAGTTTGTCTTGAGCTACAGGTGAATATTCTTCGATGTCTTGTAGAAACTGAAACACGTTAGCTGTGACGATGTTTTGAGCCATCTGAAAGCATTTACTACTTCAAATTCTGTTTTACTTTAATTTTGATTTTGTAGTTACATTATGATCGTGTTGTAATGGTTAGTGGACTGGAGACCTAAATCTGTTGTAAATAGAAAGCAAAAACCATGCACCTCAAGTTTCTCCTACACAAAATATGTGTGTGTGTGTGAAATGCTCATTATATATATATATATATATATATATATATATATATATAAAATACAACACAAACGTTTGATACTGCACAATGGTTTTTTTATATAATCGTTTTGATTACTTTTTGCTCATTGGATTAAAGCGAATGATATTTGTCTCTCAACATGGTTTCATCATCCACTTTGACTAAATTGGGACACATGGTTTCCATCAGAGTTTTTTTTTTAACATTCAAATTTGGAAATGCATCATGCTTTGTCAACAAGTTGTGATATGGGAGTGAATATACAAATATATATATATATATATATATATGTGTGTGAATCTAATTAAGAATTTAACAAGTTAATTAAACCTTAATACATTAACAAGTTTGTATTTGGTACAGAAGTGTATACCAAAGTGCAGACATTAATGGGGTTTAGACCCCAATTTTGGTACCTAATTAAATGGTCAGAGATGTGGTGCACATTGCACTTTTGCATCCTTCAAAGGCTGACCCAATAATTGATATCAGATCCAGATTGATTTGAGGAGAGAGGTGAGTTGGGAAATGGGTGTTTGTACTTAATTGAATTTCATGATTAATGTCGGTCTTATCTAATTACATGGTTTTGAACGTATTTGCAATTCTTTTCCATCATGTTATTTGACGATATCGAGTCTTATCACACTCTTAGCTAAAAGATCTGGTGAAGGATGCATTCTTTAATAATTATAAATAAATTACTATATCCTGTAAAAATTATCATTTTTTTTAAGAAAATTATTTTAACAATTCTTATATATAATTGTAAGAAAGATAATCAAGCTCTTGTAAAGGATATTTGTCTCCTTAAGACTTCCGAATTCCCTCCGAATAATCACTCGGTCAAAACTACGTGCACGAGCTTGAAAGAAGAATAATATTTAATATGAATCTTATTTAATAAATCTAAAATTAAATTTTGAAGTCAAATATATCGATTTTACAGGAAACAGATATAGAGTGTAAGATATTGAATTTTGAAAAAATGCTGGCAATGTATCCCTCAGAACTAGTTCTCAGGTGAATATTGAGGACCTGACAGAAGACCTCTCTTGTTTTAACTATTGACAATGACATTTTACCAAAGTGCAATTTATAGGTACTAAACAGATACGGCTGGGCTGATATTAAGGGCCGTTCTCCAAGGTCTAAACCTCAACTTTCACTGGGGAGAAACAATTATGCAATGAAGAGTATGCTTTCTTCAATTAGGGTTCAAGGTTTTATAGGGTTAAAAAGGCGATGGTGGTGATGATAATAGTGATTTTTCACTGATTTCACAATCTGTCAAAACAAAATAAGCATCAAGCATTTTATGTAACTAATGTCCACTACAATTTTCAAGTCTTCCTGCAATATGTAATCTACATCATTCAAAACAACTGCATGCTGCTATGGCCCAGCAGGAGAGAGAAGAAGATGAAGAGGCTTTTCGCTGTCAATTTCTTCATATTACCTTACAAGTGGTATGAGCAAGTACTCGGCATAAAAGAGCTGCAAAACCAAAGATGATGTACGATGTATGATGAACGAATGAACAAATTAAATATTCAATTCTGAATGAAAATAAAATAGATACGGTACAAGGTTTAAGTGCTATTCTGTGCTCAATGATTCTTCTATATAACGAGGACACTGATTACAAATACAACTGACAGCAGTTGCAATCAGATCTATTGGGGTCAAAATTGTATTCACACCACCCGATTCAAGCAGGTTTAAGTAGGTCTGGATCAAACTTTGCCAGCTCTTACCACTCATGGCTGGCACAAACTTGAGGTGCTGACAGAAATTATAAAATGGAAGAACACCATCAGTACCTCAAGTTGGAGAGTCCTCGTTACATAGTGAATCAGACCACGCATTCCTCATGCAAGTTGGGAATGGAAGTGGCTCAATGGTTGTTCCAACCAAAGAGAGGATACACCAGGATGTGAAAGAAAAATATCTTTCTGGCACCAAAACATGATGAATTGATAGTTCTGTTTTGGATTCATACTACTGCAGCATTTACATTCAAATAAGGTTAGATAAAATTGTTACCTTCCATATAAACATGTAAAACGATGTTATTGCAGCTTTGCTCTTCAGATCAATATTTTTGGCACGGTTCCAAAGTATTGAGGCCAACAAAGCATGACCCAAAACCTATTAAAATAATGCAGAGATCTTAAGCTAATTATTCAGAAGCTAGAATACTGGACCAAAACTGAGTTGAGTCATCCAAATCTTTGTTGTTGATAATAATTTTTGCAAATATAGAGAAACCCAGTTGAAAATTCTAAATATTATCAACTCATATAGGTTGCAATATATCATCAATGGCTATCTTCCATGGAAATCTGTCATCTCAAGCAATTGAAAAAGACCCATCCTACCCCTGATTTAAGATAATTAAAATCAAGCAGAGCAGTCCCGACTCCTGAACTCTAAAAAAGTATCCACTTTGGTAATAAAGGGAGGTCAGTCGTGTAACAGGAACCATCGTTTCAAAAGCTTACCCTATTTCTTTATTGCCTACCAACTAAAACTCTGTGAGGAAGGTGTCTATGAAGCATGAAATACAAATCACTACGTCTGCCATTATATTGTTTGTGCAAGAAATCTTGCAGTTTAAGAGGACAAACTGAATCATTCAACAAAACTGAAGAATCAAACCCCAGCCAAGCTCACTAGTGTAATTAATAGAAGACAAACGGAATGCATTACCGTTATGTATCTGCTCCAAAGGCAGGAAGACACTGCTCCCACTAACACAGCAACTCCATAAGCCATTTGAAGTAGCGAAATACAAATCCAAAACACCTACAGAAAGGTAAATTTGGCTCGGCCAAACAAAATTAATATACCAATTAAAAGCTTGTAGGGGATTTTAGGTTTATAGCATATACTGATGACAAACCCGCTTTTGACCCAATCGGACGGTAAAAGATCTAATGCCATATATCTGGTCTCCATCAATATCAGGTATATCCTGCCAAATATCCAATTAAAATTACAATCAAAATAAATTCTTTAGTCTTGAAGTACTGCATGTATTTGACCGAGAGCATACACAAAAGAAACATACTGCCACTTGCAATTTTTTTCTCATTCATTTTCATTTCTCTGCAATAATTTCAAAATCTATATGAAAAGTTCAATTTTTTAGACAATGATCATTTTACATTAGAACTGTATGGTTCATGCAACCTATAAATACCAAATAAAGGAAAAGCGAAAGAAAAAATATCAGTATGGCAGCAATTCAGTTGGGACTTGTACTCTGCACTTTTGCTTTCGACTAAAGAGAAAAATAAAAAGAGCTTCAATTTTGTAATTCAAAAAAAAAAAGATGCCCACTATCAGAAAGAACTGTGAGACACTGATCATTCTAGTACGACAATAATAAAAGCCACATAAGCACACTTTCAGAGAGAAACAATGAATAGGTATTGTTATTCATGAATAGGTATTGTTATTCATGTACAACTATCTCATGTTAACAGAAATACGAGTAAAATTCTAATCCTACTTTTAAAACTTCTCTGAAACCCAATACTGTTAGTTGAAAATTATGGGCCTCTCATCTGCGTGAAGTACAATATAGCTGCTATATTCAAAATATATATAAAAAAAAAAAAAAGAAATTAAAGAGCTTTTACCTTAAATAATGCTATAACAACTGAGAAGAAGCTCATGAATGCAGTCGCAAAAATCAAAGGACTTGAAAAGACAGCTGGTCTTCTGTACACGTAGGTCTGGAAATTGTTAAATAGATTAGAAACCAAACAATGAAAATGCATAACAGCAAAAGGAAGAGCCACATCTGCCCTAGCATTTCAGCTAAACTAGAGACACTGCATGCATATTAGATCCTATATTGGGTACAGAGATCAATTAAAAGTTTATGATGTTTTTAGGCTGCTATACGCACACACACAAACATATATATTAATAGAAAAACAAGCTTACTGCATTAGAAAGCTTTTTTTTTTTTTTTTTTTGGGGGGGGGGGGGGGGGGGGGGGGGGTCGTTTCTGCTATTTGAATATACAAACAGCTTAATAATCTATGCAAGGACATTGAGATTTAAATCCAGCATTTGGCACTGTTTCAGGCCATTGACAATTACATCAAAATTCATTTTTTTAGGTCATCCCATTAGACATCAACTCTCTATGTCAGTCCAATTGTTATATAGGCACCATGATTCAAAAAAACGCAGTTTTAAAATAGCATATGAACCATGTATGTCATATGATTATGAACATTATTTTTTTGGTAAGTAAGAAGTATATATTAAAAGCCCAAGAAGGGCAAAGGGCGAAAACCCTCAAAGCTTTACAACGGCCCTAAAGACCTTAAGAAGTTAACAAAGGAAGTGACATTAACAGGAAAAGCCTCTTTGGCCCAAAAAAATAATAAATGCAAAAAAGCATCTTTGAGATAAGGAATAGGAAGCTCCCTATCTTCAAAGACACGATTGTTTCTTTCAATCCAGAGGGACCACAAGAGACAAATGGGAGCCAGTCTCCAAATTGTCTTCAAATCTTTAGGAAGGATGCACCCTTCCCATGCCAACAGGAAGTCTTTGACGGAATTTGGCATGACCCATGAAAAGCCAAACAAAGCAAGAACAAGGTTCCAACAGCTCCAAGAAATATGACAGTGAATGAGAACATGATCCACTCGCTCTTCATCATTCTTACAGAAATAGCATCTGCTGGCCATAGGAAAACCTCTTTTCTTCAAATTGTCCGCGGTTAATATGGCCTTCCAGGAAGCTTCCCAAGCGAAGGAGGCGGCTTTAGGGGGGGGCCTTTGAATGCCAAGTGAGTTTCCAAGGGAAGAGAGTCCTTTCACAATCAAACAAACTCTTGTAGAAAGATCTAACAGAAAATGAAAGCTTTTCCGGCTTCCATATCCTCTCTGCCTTCCAGTGTCCTAAAATTGTTGATGTGACTAAGAAAAGAGTCCACCTCTTCAAGCTTCCAATCAAAAAAGTCTCTTCTAAAGGAAGGATTCCAGACAAACGTATTCTCAACGCTCTCCACGTACTCACTAACCCAAGCCGACTTGTTTTGAGTCAAGCTGTATAACCTGGAGAACTTCACTTTCAAGGGAATAGCCCCACTCCAAGCGTCGTCCCAAAATCTCACCCTATCGCCTTTGCCAATGACAAAACTACATCTTTGCTTAAAACATCTCCATTCTCTTCTGATGTAGCCCCAAAGACCACAACTCATCGGCCCTTCCACACTCCCCGAGCACCAACCCCCATTAGCACACTCATGCTTGGACACAATGATCGCCTTCCAAAGATCCTTATCACTTTCCCCAAATTTCCAAAGCCATTTCCCTAAGAGAGCCATATTGAAGATACGCAAGTCCTTCACACCTAAGCCCCGTAAAGACTGAGGCTTTTTGATTTTGTCCCACGCAACTAGGTGGATTTTCCTGCAATCGCCCTCGTGACCCCACAGAAAGTCCCTTTGAATCTTTTCTAATCATCTGCTAACTGTCTTCGGAATTGGGAAAAGAGACATGAAATAGGTAGAGAGATTGGCCAAAGTGCTTTTAAGAAGAGTGAGCCTGCCTCCCTTAGAGAGGAGTTGGCCTTTCCAGCCTGACAACTTGCTATGAAACCTCTCAACCACAGGATCCCAAATCCCTATGGATCTCACATGAGCTCCTAGCAGAAGACCTTAGTAAGTTAAGGGCAAGCAACCCACTTGGCAGCCCAAAGTGCTAGCAAGAATATCAATCCCTTGAATCTCCCCCACCGGAGTAATGTTGCTTTTAGCCGATTAATCCGCAGGCCTGACATAGCTTCAAAACACACCAGAATGCACCTTATGAAGCGGAGCTGACGCACTGAGGGATCACAAAAGATAATGGTATCATCAGCGAATAAAAGATGGGAAACAACTGTGCATCTACCCCCTCTTTCCCCCACATGGAAGCCTTTGATAAGGCCAATCTCCTCTGCCCGGGTCATGAAGCAGCTCAAGGCCTCCATGGCAATCACAAAGAGAAAAGGGATAGGGCATCTCCCTGTCTCAAACCTCTAGACGAGCGGAAAAAACCTGCTAGGGATTCGTTGACGAGGACCGAAAAAGATACTGTGGATATACACAACTGCATCCACTTCCTCCACTTGCCCCCAAAACCCATCTTCGCGCCGCCATCACATCCGCTTTTAAGACATTCCAGCATTTTTTAAAGAAGGCCATAGTAAACCCATCAGGGCCTGGAGCTTTATCCCCGTTACACGCCTCTAAGGCTTTCTCCACTTCTTCCTCCAAGAATGGAGACTCCAGGTTAGAGGCTTGCTCCCCGTTCAAGCTGCTCAATAGTATATCCTCCACTCCGGGCCTCCATCTTCTCGGCTCTGAATAAAGCCTTGAGAAGAAGTCAGCAATTCCCCTCCTGATGGGCTCCTCCTTAGTGAGAACATGATCATCAATAGCTATAGATGAAATTCTATTCTTCCGGTAATGAGATGAAGCCACACGGTGAAAGAACTTTGTGTTGCGATCACCCTCTTTGAGCCAAACTGCCCGAAATTTTTGCCTCCAAGAGATTTCCTCCATCTTTAAGACCTGACCAATTTCGCCCTTTAGGCTTTCTCTCTCCATCCTTTTTTCGTCAAAGAAAGAGCCTAACTGATCTTCCTTGTCCAGCTCTAACAAATTATTCAGCAAAGTCTGCTTCCTATCCTGAATTGAACAAAAGACCTCATGATTCCATTTTTTGAGGTCTTCTTTAAGGAGTTTCAACTTTCTGGCAATGCAATGGCTTAGAGACCCAATTACAACATAAGACTCCTACCAATTTCTCACCAGATCCACGAACCCTTCACATTCAAGCCACATGTTTTCAAATCTGAAAGGACTTTTTCTTGCACTAAAGGTACCACAAGAGAGCATGATCGGATGATGATCAGAACAAGGCCGCGGGAGGCACCTTTGAGAGATGCCTGGAAAGTTATCTTCCCATTGATATGAAACCATAAATCTATCCAATCTAGACATGGCTGATTGATGACTGCCTCTGGACCATGTGAATCTCCCTCTCTCCAGCTGTAAGTCCACAAGGCTGTGAGTGTTTATGAACTCATTGAATCTCCTCATGGCCGAGGTTAAATGACCACCCCCCAATCTCTCACCTGGGTTTCGAACCACATTAAAATCCCCCCCTAAGCACGAAGGGATTTGCCAGGAAAGGAGCACAGACTGCAACTCATCCCAAAGCAAGCCTCTAGCGCCATCAACCCCTAGCCCATAAACACCGCAGAAACCCCACTCCAAAGAATTGTGCATCATACAAAACTTGCAGGAAAGAGAGAAATCGCCCACTCTGGACTCAATATTGGAGACCACTCTGGAGTCCCAGGCCACTAAAATGCCCCCTGCAGATCCCTGTGCATTCAGAGCAACCCACTTGATCCATCTGGAACCCCAGATGGACCGAACAATCCTCCACGAGATGCTTTCCATTTTAGTTTCCTGAAGGCAGATCACAGTCGGCCTCCATTCAAGCAGTAGTTCTTTTATGATTGCCCTCTTGTCTGGGTCATTTAACCCCCTCACATTCCAAGACAAAATTTTTAAAATCATGGAAACAATGTGAAATTAGATCCTGTCAATGTCTTCTACCACGACCTCCGTCAGATTGCTGCCCCCATAATTGACTGAACAGGGCAATTCCTTCATTACACGTCTCAGCCTTTTAACTGATTTATCCTCTCTATCTTTCTCCGAGGATTTACTAGAGCAAGGCCGAGCATTGCACATCACTATGTCTCTGAATAAGTCCATTAAGCGATCCTCAAAACCTGCACAGGGAACTCCTAACAACTTACTGACCTTCCCCAGTTTCCTGAGCACCCATGCATCAGATAAGCTCTATTGATGGCAGGTAAGCTCTCTTGTGGATTCCGCTGCATTCGGTGATGGGCCGTTCAGATACCCTTCTGGCAACACAACAGCCAACGGATTAAAGTCCTCCACGATATCCTGCTGCCGTAACTCCTTTTCTCCCTCCTGATTAACTGGGCAAATCCACATGTCCTGTGCTGTGGTCAGCTCCTCTTCGGCTACAAAGGAGCTTCCTGCTACCATATCGACTTGGAGAGCGTCCTTACAAAAGCTGTTTTCCAAGTACTGAAGGAGCTCGCGCTCATCCGCCATGCTACTGTGATCTGAAACTTGCCGATCTGAAATACCGTCATCATGCCGATAAGTTGCCTGTGCCCTGTCATGTCCTATTTGCAGTTCCTTTCCCTTCGCAACTTTCCTGATTTCTTCTGCACCTACGTCAATGGCTTTCCCACGAGGTTCACTGTTGCCGTTCCTCCCGTTAGCATCCAGGAAATTGGCTGAGGAAGTGGGCAGAACCTTTGAATTACAAACAGAAGAGTTGCGCCCCGATCTGGCTTCAGGAGGTGTTAACGGAATAGAGGGCTTATTTTTTCTGGGCTCGGCCTGAACAGAATGGGCCACATCAGTCCACTCCTTAAAAGGTTTGGCGTTTTGGGCCAGAGGCCTGCCTTTGTTGTGAGACCTTCCCTTTGTTAACCCTCTATTATTAAAGATAAGGCCCAAACCTCTTCTATGTCCACCGACCAATGGACGTTGGCCCAACTTGTGCGGCCCAAATGGATGAATATGGGTATAACCTAGCCACGCCATGCCCCGCTTTCTCCATAGTTCTGGAACATTCCTGCCACGCTTCATCCTCACCTGCGGAGGGGCCTTGAGAATCGATGTATCTGTACTAGCGTCAGGAAGTAGCCGCCAACGGTCGTCCATGTCAGAAGACCACAGCCCCGAACCAGGAAGACAAACTCTCTTTTCGAGGTGTCGTAGCGTTGTATCATAGTACCGTGCCCCCGTGTCAATAGACTGCGACCTTGTGTCAGGATGGCGACATGCAAATGGGCGTACTCTTGGCGCGTGAGCACTCGTAACTGCCGTACCATCTCCTACCGTGGTCGCTGCCAGTTCCGGCCGACCTGGTGCTGCGTCCACACACTTCGGCCCCGCTTCCGACCACACCGGGATGACGAAAGACCAGCTCCCACACTTGATGCTGATAGACGCCGGGATATCTTCCGGCCGACTGCGAACCAAAAGTCTGGCCCATCTCAGGTGCCGCCGATTTGCTATGTCATCATCTTCTTTCACAAACTGACCGCACCGATTTCCCATCTCACGGAAGACATCCATGCTCCACAAAAAATCCGGGAGACCCATCAGCCAAATCCATATGAGGCCCTTATCGTCATGCCGTGTACAGCATCCCTGCGGTGACCAAGGTTGCAAGGTCACCTTCTGCCCTTCGAAAACCCATTGGCTACTGTTGAGTATCCTAAGAGCCTCCTTTTCCGACGGCAGCTCAAAAAGGAACCAGGCGCCATTCAAATCGAGTACCTTCAGCCCGGTTTGAGTCCCCTACTTTCGAAGGGCCCAATCCTGAATTTTGAGCGTCTCTGGGATTGGAGTATTCAAGTCACCGATTCGTCCTATGAGACATGTTCGGAGATAAGTGAGACGATTGCCGCATGACCCCAAGTGTATCTCAAGGTCTTCACGAGCATGAGTTGGGAGCGCTTCCACTGCAATTGGATCCTCCGGCCATGCTACGATGCGGCAAACATTCAGATAAATTTCCTTTCTTGTATTGGCGTTTTTTGATTTAGATAAACCAATCGATCTGAATGCTTGTGCATATGTTGCCCATCCCCCTATCAGTTGTTCCTCCGGCAGAAAAACAGAACGGAATCCTCTCTGCGATTGACCTTCAATTCTGATGAAATTCCCCCTTCGATTTGATCCTTTCCGCAGGATTACGCTTCTGTTGCGACCGTGCAATCCGATTGGAAACACAATCTGTCTTCGGCCATAGGAAAAATCCTCCAGAGTGTTACAAATCCATTCTAATTCCCACCTCAGAACCCATAACCGTCATACTACGCCTAACCCTCTTTCGATAATTTGAAGGAGGTCGCCCGGTGTATTCTCGTCACTGACAATGTCAAAAGATTTGTCCCCTATTTGGGCGAACATTCTCATAAACAAATCCTCAACTATTTAGCCATGTTTTTACCAATCTAAATTCTTCATCCTTTTCATTTTCATTCTCCTATCATTCTTTCTTTCTCTGATTCCCATCTTCATGTCTCAATACAGATGAAAGTTCTGAATGAATTTCCTTTAATCTTTTCCTATTCTTTGTTATTCTCTTGGCAACAAAAGTTGGAGAAAATATTATGAACATTATAAATATGTGTGTGTGTGTGTTTATGTATATGTATATGTGTGTGTTTATGTATGTGTGTGTGTGTAAGTTTTAGTTGATGGGGAGAACACCTGAACGTGTAGATAAAATGCAATTTGAACAATCACTGCTCGTACAGCCAGGATGCACGTTGCTGCAATGAAAGCAAATCTCTTCCATCTCAACATCGGTAGCTGAAATGATCGAAAGTTTCAAACACTATTAAGAAATCAACTCTGTATTATGTAATTTAATTTAATCATCATATTTGTTTGCAACTCTAGCTAGAATTTAACAAAGACAAACAGCTTCCACAACGAACTAATCAATCAATTACATGTCATATTCGATCTCATCAAACTTAATGAGTTGAGTGGATTAGTAAAATGTATAGACAGACACTCATGTTTCCACAGACCCATGTAAAAATATTACATTGTGGATCTTTGCATAAGTTAAACAAGACCCCCATATGTGCGTCCACAGGCACCCACATACAATGACCACTGGAGTGAAATTCATATGGATTTCTTATTTATTGGTGAAGAAAGAAATGATCAAGAATGTTGGAGAAGGATAAAGTGAAGTGATTTTGGTACACTAGTGGGGAAATGGTATAGGTATGCAAAAGGTTTAAGAAGTTTAAAACCCTCAAAAAAAATTTCCTTTTTTGGGCTAAGTAACTGTTTAAGACCTACAACACCTAGGCCAGCCTAAGAATATGTACACTGCCCCCATAAATGTTCCAAGTTCCCAAGCAGAAGTATTAATAGTTGTTACTGATAAAATATTATAAGGTCTCTAAATTTTAGAGAAAAAGAAAGAAAGAAAGGAACTGAGATGTATTGTCTTACCTCCTTTACGGAGATTTACCCCTTTATATATTAATAGAGTGCTTTAAATTAAGGCAAATTACAACCCACAAAATCTCTAACAAAGTTCCTCGAGGCAAATTACAAGCTATATGACTTCCAAAACCTTTCTTTGCATGCTACAAACTTATTTCATAAATCATAAAAAAGGAGCAAAGTACTTGGTGACATTCAAATTTCAAGAACTCTTCCACACAGGAGGATTTTGAGATTTGGGAACTAATTGCATTTTTTTTTGTGGGGTTGGGGGGGGGGGGGGGGTGGGCGGAGATCCTCTTTAGTAATGAAAAAATTCAAGAAGAATGTTGAGGATAGTACGAAAAATGAAAATGTTTTAGGATTCATCTAAGTGGCTGAAAGAGTGAAATTTAGAATAAGGCCTATGATGTTACTCATTATTTTTTTTAATGATTGGAGTAAATTTCAAATTTTGCAGTTAATGCAGAAATGACACAATAATTGTGATAGCTGTGAACAATTTAGGAATTATTTAATTACAAACAATATAATGTGGATATACCAATTTCATGCATATTTATATAATGGAAATAGGACTCCCGTATGCTATGAAGTGTTTATACAATATGCTCATGCATTCAGTATCCATTACTCAAATATGTATTTGAAGACTAAATCCTTCAGTTGTAAATTAAACACCCCCCCCCCCCCCCCCCCCCCAAAAAAAAAAAAAATCCTTCAGTTGTAATATATGGAGAATGGACGATGCCAACATAGGAATCATCTATCTACTTAACACTCCCAAATTTACACAACATTGACAAACTCACTCCACATATATTGCACTCGAGCAATCTTCTGGCAGTTTTTATCAATTTCAAATTTTCAATTCATCAAAAGAAAAGTGAACCAACTCTTACCCATAAAGATTGAGATAATGTAACTTATATAATAATAAAAAATTAATAGTAAGATGAAGACGATGTAAAATGAGGATAACCATTTAATCGTATGCATATTCAAAAGCAAATAGACGAATAACTCTGTCTACAATCATATCGTAGAATTCAGTTGCATTTCACAATAACAGTCCCTCTTTCCGTGATTAGGGGAGAATGATTTTGAATGCAGAAGTATATGGAAAGCCATTCAAGACATTAATATGAATGACTAAATGCCATATAAACTCAAATTTGCCTCAAGTGCCTTTTCTTTTGCACAAGGATCTGGTGAAACATAAGGTGAGCCCCAAGGTATAAGGAATATCTACCCCACGTTGACTGCTCCTAAGAATGGACCTAAAAAATTATATAATCTGTTCCCGCTGGCCCATTTGTGACAGATTTGACAGACATTTTCAGGGTAGCATGCATGTGGCCCACCAGGCGAGATGCCAATGGCATATAAACTAATTTTGCCTTAAATTACCTTTCTTTTGGCAGAAGTATACGGCACACACCTTATTTGTAAGGTGCGCCTCAAGGCATAAGACACAGAGGCACCTCCCTACCTTTAGGTTTTCTTTTGTGATCCCTTTAGTTCTTAAAATCCCAATCCACACTATCAACATAAACAACAATAAATTTTTCACAAGTGGTATAAAGCAATTGTTATCACTTAAGATTTATTTCTTTTAAAAGGTCTACTTATTTTTCTTTTTCTTCAAACAAGCAATCTAGTTCTCTTATCATTCTTTCCCCTTTTTATTTTGTTTCCTTATGTATTATATAATTAACTAAAAATGAGCAGTCAATAGTTCTTCACATTCAGATCTGTTTGCTTTCAGTTCCTTGTCTGTTTTCTTTTAGTTGCTTTTTTTTCATTAAAAATAGTATCTTTCTTCGTAAGTTTCAATGAAAGTTCTACAACTCAGCGCCCCCACCCCCCTTTTTGATAGGTAAGTGGGCCTTGGGGTGGGAGTTGAACATAGAACCTCAGCCTCTTAAAAGCCCTTGTTGGGGCTCTGACCTGCCACTCTTTAGTTTTTTCCATCCTGCCCTAGATTGGGAATCTGATGGATTTTGGAGGAATTTCTCAGAGGGCAAGGCGGGGGAGCGATGTCCCTCCCAAATTCCTAAACCAACTCGTTGCTATTCCTAGTTACTTTGTGACAATTAAAAAGAAAACGAAAACTGAACTACTTGTTAAAGGAAGAAAAAAAAGCGGCACAGTGAAGGATATAGCATCTTTCACTGAAAAGAAATACAGGAAAATAGAAAACAACTAGAATTCATTAAACCCAACAAACCCAATTAACCAACCCAAGCCTCACAAAAAGCTCATACTAGATTAAAATGCCCTCTTAAAAATTGAATAGGGAAGGAAAGCCCGTCTTAGCTAAGTCAAAACCCTCTATTCTTGGCATAGTCGTCTGCCTTCTCATTAGTTGATAATTAGATCCAACTCACCTTGCACCCCCTCGAGCTATATGCGTCATTCTTTTTTTATATTAATATACATATCCATCTTTTACCTAAAAAAAATGGACAGAAGGTAGTTTCATCCAAACATTTCTTCCTACTATGGAGGCATGAAGTTGACTATATTAATGCAGATCAAGTACCAACCAATTTATATGTACTCTGTCCCGTAAGAATAGCATATACTCAACTCAACTATGGCCTATCCAACTTTAAAATATATAAAAGAGTAACTCACATTGATTGAATATGCAGTTCCGAGTATAAAACTGACGAATAGAGCCCAAAATAAAGGCCACGAACCAACAATCCATCCAAGCCAAAAACTCTGGAGAGAGAGAGAGAGAGAGAGAGAGAGAGAGAGAGAGAGAGAGAGAGGATGGGTTTCTTAGTCAAGAATCCAACTGCAACGCTCTGAAGTTTCTTTTTTTAAAAGGTTTCAATTGAATGGCTTTATATCAAAACTTATAAAGTATTCTAATAAGAGATCCACATTACATAGTCATAATGAACATTAACCACCCAAACCTATATTTCCTTGGTTTATTAATTAGAAGGCAAGGAAGATGTACAAATAACACAGGATTAGTCAAGGAAATTTTGGAAAAATAAAGGTTTCTTAAAAGGGAATATTGAGTAATATTGGCAAAGGATATATTATCAACACAGTCCCAATAAAGAAAAAGGAAAAAAAAAAAAAGAGGATAACTAAAAACATATGATTTCCTGCAGAAATCTCAAATTTAGTCATATTTTGTTTAAATAAACCCGACTTTTTTTATGAAGGTGAAAAGTGGTCCGCAACAAGTGAAATAGTAGCACAAAGTTTTCTGTAATATATATATATATATATATATATATATATTACAGACAAGGGCAGGGAAAGAAAATTTGAGGGGAGCTAGAATTTTTTTGGGGCAAAATTTTAGGAGGGAATTTTTTTTTCCATGTAATATTTTTTAGGAGGCTAGATTTATATTTTTTTAATTTTTTGCAAAATTTAGTAGGAAATTTTTTTTCCCAAAATTAGAGACAAAATTTACATTTTTTAAAAAATTTGGGGGGAGGGATGTTCTATCCCCCCCACCCCACCCACTACGTACCTCCGCCCTTGATTACAGATACAGAAGCAAGCAGACCTTTTCTTTCTTGGCTACTGTTATTCTTTTCTAGTTATCTAACAAAAAATGAAATGGTTTTTTACTTCATACCTTATAGGCGAAGAAAATAAGTGACAAATATTTTAGTCAAAAGACCAAACAAATAAATAAAGTAAAAATAAAATAATTATTGACTAATAATTCAACAAAATCTTAACCAGACTATCTAAAGGTATCTCAACCTTCACAGTAAGACTTCTAGTGAAATGTAGTATAAAAAACAAACAAAAAATAAATATATTCTCTCATGTGCAACATGAAGCATGAAGCATATACCACCAACATGGCAACATGAGTGAAAAACTGAATTTAAGCATATGATTTTATCCAAATTTAATTGCTCAGTGGAATGTTTTCAAATTTCAATACCATAATGGGAAAAGAATTTTTGATAATTAAAAAAAAAAGGTCAATACCATAATGGCAAAAGATGAAACAATCAGGACACCAGTTGTGACAGAGTATTCCCCTGATGCCAATGGAAGATACGGCTTGTTAACCTGAAATAGAACAAGCATCATACATTTACAATTAGACTGCCAGAACAAATGCCAAATTTAAGCAGTACAAAGATTGTGAGAGGGACAATAAAAAGGTTGAAAGGATCCTATCTTTGGAAGTATATCTACCGTGCAAATAAACTCCATTGCATGGAGAGCTGTACCTGCCACCAGACAAATCAATAACTAACATTCCTCCTAGCTAGAAAAAAAATGGATTTTTAATGATACTCGGCTATTTCCAAAAAAAATATATAGGGCGCACATGTTTGCATACTGAAAGGAAGAAACTGAAAGAATGGTTATATGGGACATCTAGACAATTCAATCTGCCACAGTTTTTGTTCTAGAAGGATATCACCATTCTGAGAACACGTAACAATAGTCCCCTTCCCAACAATTGAACCACTCACGCCTTGTAAAATCAGGGGACATCCGATAACGTCTATAATGAGACACTAAGAATTTACATTACTTTTTATCCACATTGTAATGTAATCAGTGAAGTTTACTTATGAGCTACCTACCTTGTCTATTTCTATGTCGGATAACTGATTCAAACCCACAATATAAATATTCATCAAAAGGGCAGCAACAATAGCCTGAAAATTTTAAAATTGAGTAAGCAATCATATTTATCAGGTCTACATATAACTTGTTTAAATTGATCAAAACTTTTGAAGCACCTCCAACACCCCAGTGAAAAATAATGGAGAAATGTCTGATAGCTTCTCAACTGCAAGGAAAGAAACTGAAATTATGCTCAAAGCCTGCTCAAAAAAAGAAAAGAAAAAGAGTAATGTCATTTTTGTAACTCAGATAAAAAAAAAAAAACAATCCCGCAAAAAATATATTTTACTAATAAATATGTGACTTTATCAAAATTGATAATATGGAATTAGAAACTAACCGTTCCTATAACTGTGTGAGGCCGTGAAAACCTGTAGAAAGCATTTAAGGCATCTTGCAAAGATTTCCAAGGGCTTTTGGGATTATAAGCTCCTGGCTCAGATTCAAGAGGATGTCCAGAGGCCGCATTGACCATAAACTTTTTATTAAGTCTATGGTAGAATGCAGATCTTTCATCAATACTTCCACCATGATGAACAATACTTCCAACATGATGAAACCTCGTAAGATAGTAATTTTCTACGATGTTCCATGCTCTGCACCTTGAAAAATGTGCCGGTACATGGGAACCTATTACATAGAGATTAAGAAAATTAAGGAATTGTGTCCATAGAAGACCTAAGAGAATATATAGAATAAAACTTTTACAATAAATAAATGTTGTTGCAACTGTTAGAATTGTTGTATACTTCTATTAGGATTAGGATTAGGATTAGGATTAGGATTAGGATTATTGTTTCCGATTAGGATTAAGGTTGTTTAGGTTGTTTCCTCTCCTATATAAGGAGGTTCTTGTATACTCTCATTGAGCATTTTCAATACAATAAGTTCATCTTCTCTCAAACTTTATCATGGTATTAGAGCTACCAGTCCCCTGAAGTTTTTTTTTTTGAGTGTTCAATACAACAACCAAGAGTCGGTCCCTCACATGTAATAAACCACTGCCCAACAATCTCGTCTCTATCAACAACAATAAATATTTATATAACCAGAACACTCTCCATTGCCAGACGATCACAACAAAGCAAGCCCAACTGTGAAAAACCTCTCTGCGCGCTCTCACGCATCAACAAAAGAATCCCAGTACCATTCCCACGTTCTGCACTCACCGTCTTTCATGTGCAACAGAGCCACGCCAGCCCTAATTTCCACGTCAACTGCCATATAAGCTGTCATGTCAGCCAAACATGCCAAGTCATTAGCCACATCATGAGACACCTTGTCAGCCATGTCAGCTTCGAGTCAGGTCCACACCAGCGTCTGTTCCACGTCATCTAAGGCAACAAACTGCTGGTCCGATTAGACCGCTTCAAGTGCATTCAGTTCTTCGGCCGGTTCAGCTCCTTTCAGACCCATTCCCACCAGTTTTGGGCCTTCTGAGTTTTATTTTGGGGTCTGTTTTAATTCTGCTTCCAGACTTTAATAACCAAAGTAATACAAGTGAGCATACCAACAATCAACCTAAGAAGCACGGACACTCTATTTTAACTCACGTGTTCATGTCGGACACCGACACTCTCGGACACGTGCCGGACACTTGAATCATGGATGTTGATGATTAAATGAAGAAATTCTTTAATTTTTATTTAATGGCTTTATTATTTTAATATCTTAATAATATTTTTTAAATTTATGTGTTTTTATGCCAAGTTTAATTGAAATAACATTAGGTTTTTATTATATGGTCATATAAAAAATATAAAAATTTATATCTATTCAACGTGTCCGTGTCCTACTTTTTTGAGAAATAGCGTGTCCGTGTTGTGTTGTGTCGTATCATATCCGTATCCCGTGTCCGTATCCGTGCTTCTTAGCAATCAACTAATAACAATACCACTCAACCCGTAGAGGTTCTCTCAATTGGTAAGGCCTTCAGGATAAAAAAAAATTGTGCCACCCAAGAAATCCCCAATTCATGCCTCATCTTACCTAATATGCAGTTCATGGGGTTGGAGTCACATACCCAAAATTTGCTATGAGAACCACGCACCCAAAGGATTTGTGGTTGGCAAGCATCCATGATATATGACCGGATGAGCATCAAATACCTTTACCATTTTTTGTATTGTCATTTGTCAAACCATTCCGTACAATCATTGTTTCCCCCATTCTGCTAGTGTATCTGCCAATTAAAATAGTTCATTTGATCCCAAACTTTCCAAACGAGACACGCGGATATAATCCTGGATGTAACAATGTTTATCCGACATATATAATAATGTGGCCAATCCAAACAGCCCACGACTCCCATCCATTTGTTTTGCCAATTAGCATGCCACATGTGCCAATTACCCATTGTTGGTCCCATCAGTTCGAGGTGTGAGGAGAGTTGGGCTGGGTACAGATCTCAGCTATGGCTTTTGTCACTCTCAGCTACCCTCATACCCAAACCCACATTCTCATACTTAACAGGCAAAGCCTCTCCTGATGCATCATGCAATTGCCCCTAGACAATCACACCATAAATCAAAGCACCACAATCCAGTTAGTGGAAGCCATTCAGCAAACTGTAGCAAATCAAAGCTCCTCCAGTTGAAACCAGAGGAGGAAGATGCTGGTTGTTAGAAACAGTTAAGAGTGCTGAGCTGTAGTTAGTTAGAGCTCAGTTACAGCATCTCAACCGAATGTAATTAGCTTGATATACAATAGAGTGTATATATATATATATAGGATCATGAGCCCAGTGTGTAAACATGATTCTCTGAAAGAGAAAATACTTTCAGTTCTATCTTCTTCTTCTTCTTTAAGTTTCTGCTACAATTCTTTCATGGTATCAGAGCCATTAAAGAGACAAACGTCTCATGGCTTCAAATCCAACACCACCACTTGCTTCGAATCCACCTACTTCTTCAATAAATTCATCATCTTCTTCAACAGTTTCATCACTACTGCAACCGCCAATATATCTGCTATCAAACGTTTGTAATCCCATAACAGTAAGGCTTGACTCAACAAATTACGTACCATGGAAATTTTAGTTCACTGCCATATTCAAGGCACATTCGTTGATGGAATTGGTGCATGGAAGCTGTCCATGTCCTGAAAAATTCACTCGAGATGAAAGAGATCAACCTACATCAGAGGTAAATCCCTATCACAAACAATGATTGACACAAGATCAGGCACCCATGACTCTGCAAAATGATACACCATCACCAGTCGCACTATCGCACACAATGGTTATACCTCAGAAAGATAGGTTTGGCTTGCCCTAGAAAGAAGGTTCACACCATCTACCAGATTTAATATACTTCAACTCAAGTCTGAACTGCAATCAGTCTCAAAAGGAAATGATACAATAGATGCTTATATTCAGAGGAATAAAGAATCGGAGATAAATTGAGTTCAGTTTCCATCTAAATTGAAGATGAAGATCTCTTGATATGCACTTTGAATGGCTTGCCACAAGATTATAGTGCCTTTAGAACCTCCATTAGAACTAGATCTGCACCTATAACCTTTGAAGAACTCCATGCCGTGTTAAAGGCTGAAGAAACTTCAATTGAAACTCTAAAGAAACCAGGTTAAGGACAAGGTGCAGGCACATATGTCCCAACAGCTATGGCTGTCACACAAGGCAAACTTGAAGTAGTTGCACGGATCTGGTCAATACAGAGGCAGAGGCAGAGGAAGGTCGGGCTTCAGAGGGGGAAGGTTTACTTCTCAAGGCAGATTCAACAACTCACCATTCTATTCCCAAGGCAGTGGAAGATCAATGAACCATCCAAACCAAAAGAACATCCAATACCCTCAAGCCTGACAAATCAACCACAAAACCAACCATATTGCCTTAGATTGCTACCATAGGATGAGTTATGTTTATCAAGGCCCCAACACAAGCCGTTCAAACATTTGGCTCACGGAGTCTAGGGCAACCAACCACATCACCAATGTCTTGTCAAATTTAAGTTTTTCAAAAGAATATTCAGGTGAAGACTCAGTTTCCATTGGTAATGGAAAAAGTTTGTCTATCTCCCACACAGGATCTTCATCTCAAAATACTTCTACGCATTCATTTACCTTAATTAATGTACTGTGTGCACCCAAAATAGCAACCAATGGTCTCTCAGTTCACAAGTTATGCTTAGAACATAATTGCTGATGCATTTTTTATTCCTCTATGCTTTAGATTTAAGATATTCCTATTGGGAGGATACTAGTCAAAATGGACTTTATCCTATCAAGCCAGGAAGATCCATTCAGTCGGCCAATAAAGTAACCACTACACCATCAGCAACAGTTGCAGGTTCCAAGTCTAGGCCAATACCTAAGAAGATACAACTTCCATCTACACCAACACCTGCACCATCTGTCAGTTCAGTTCTCAAGACCTCAAATATTACAGTAAACCATTGTAACAATGGTACAATTGTTTCTCCTTTTGCAAATCTAGGCATGTGGCATAATAGATTAGGCCACCTGTCAAACTCGGTTCTTTACAAAGTGTTATCACAACATTTTGATATGTCTACTGTAACTAAGAATTCTGATAATATCTGTGAACACTGCTTATATGGAAAAATGACAATTTCCTTATCCAATCTCACAACATGTGTCCACACAACCTCTCCAACTCATTCACAGTAACCTATGAGGTCCTGCCCCTGTCAAGGCATTCCATGGATTTAATTACACCATCTCCTTTAGAGATGATTTCTCCAAATTTTCATGGATCTATCCTCTAACTCATAAATCAGAAGCTTTTTCCACCTTCTGTACCTTTAAATCCTCTATTGAAAACCTCTCCTCCCACCACATCAAAGTCTTGAGGACTGATGGAGGAGAAGAATATAAGTCTAATGAGTTCAAGTCTCTACTTCAACAAACTGGTATTCAACACCAGAAATCATGTCCTCACCATCCTCAACAGAATGGTACTGCTAAAAGAAATAATAGGCACATTGTTGAAACTGCTTTAACATTGTTATCCAAAGCTTCTCTACCACCTTATTTCTAGTTTCATGCCTTTGCAACTACCACCTTCCTCATTAACAGATTACCCAGCCCCAACACATCAAACCAATTTCCCTTCCAACTTCTCTTCAATCAATCTCCCAATTACACCTCCATGAAAGTTTTTGGTTGTGCATGCCATCCACTTCTTACTCCCTACAATAAACACGAACTCCAACCTAAAACCAAACAGTGTATCTTTCCTTGGATATCCTATGGATTACAAGGGATACATTTGTTCCCAACATTGCCGACCCCTGATAATATGCAACAGGTAATATTTGCTATTTAATGTTAAAAAATTTAAAACATAATTCTTTTATTTGAATTTTTTGTTCCCTTCCACTTCAAGCACACCCACATAAACATTTTCAAAAACCTCTTCAAGCAGGAATAGATATGGAATCATCATACAAATGAAAATCCAGTAATTTAATTGGCAAAGGAAGCAACGTATTGAAGTGTACTAATAGACCCCGAAACCTTTAGCAGTAACGTATTAAAGTGTACTAATGGACCCCAACACCTTTAGTGTAATAGGTGCTAAACCCTCTTGTATTGGTAATTTTGAAAAGGATAGTTCGTAATACATTCATTGATCACAACGTGAATTTGTATAATCATACCATGAAATGTTCATAGATATCAAACACCAATACAACATACCAGGGAAAATCCAACCCATGTTCACCCCTGGAACTTAACAAAGAAGAAACTCTTAAAAGGCGTCTCTAGAAAAGACGCTTTTGAAAATAAGACCCTTTTGAAAGAAAATAAATGGGTTAGGAAAATAAGTTTAAAAGTCTGTGAGATTGAAAAATATTTATAAAAAAAACTCCCAGGGTACGGTCCAAAACTCTGAACAAGCAAGCAAAAGATAAGAATTTTTTACCAAAATAGAGTTCTTTTGAAACTTTTTTTCAAGAATAAGGTTACAGTAAATTTATTTACCAAACTAGGGTCATTGTGAATTCGTCTCTCTGAAAGACGATTTAAAAAAAAAAAAAAAATTGTTTGAAATCATCTTTTAAAAAGAACGTCTTTCTGAAATATGATTTCTTAATAAAAAAAAATTAAAAAAACATTTTTCTGAAAGATGATTTTAAAAAAATAAATAAATTGTTTCAAAACGTCTTTCTGAAAGATGCTTTTGAAAGCTTTTTTTGAAAATTTATTTTAATTTTTTTAAAAATAGAAAACGTTTTTTTAGAAAAACGACTTTAAAAACAACCCGATTCCATAAATAAGTTAAAAACAATACTAAATTAAAAAATAACTTTTTTTAACTCCACTTCAGGATTTACCTCCAAAAGATCAAGTTAAACATGTCATATCAGAAGAGCCAAATGCCAAAAAAAGAAACTGAAAACCACAAACGGTAGTCTAAAGAGAATGTTGATAATGATAATCGATAAGGGAAGCCCATCCCTTTTCGATTATCATTATCAACAGTGAAATTGGTAAATATACACCCACGTGCGCAACACAAAGTTATAAATAATTTATAAAGAGAACCAAATTCAATCCAGCTGAGACAAATGCCAAAAAAAATACATCAAATAATTTTTCTGACGAAAAACAAAACCCCCCTGTGGCATTGTCGTGCATCAATTTTCATTAACAATTACTGACTAAGAGCATAAAAGCCAATGAATCTGTGAATAAATTAAAAAAGTACCCAGAAATTTTAGAGCGACAAAACCCAAAACCCTAAAGATTGAGAAGCTAAAATCAACGGAACTGAGCAAAATAGTGTATTGGAATGGAGAACTCGTACCGGTTGTGAGTGAAGATAGCTCAGCCGCAACTCGAAATGAAAGTGAAGTATAAGGTTTGGGCAAGGACGCAATAAGCATAGACTCCATTAGGTTCCTCTGTCAAGAATAACCAATAATTTAGTTGCCGGAGTTCAAGAACTAGGGACTCCAGGCGGCTCGCAAAAAAAGTAGAACGCGCCACCACGACAGAGTCTCGGAGAGATTAGGCCCGTTTGGATGGTGATTCAAATATGATTTTTTGAAATGTATTTCAGAATTTTATAATTAATTTTTTAAAAATTATAAAAATGTGTTTAATTATGTTAATCAAAATTTAATTTTTGAGTTAAAAATTGTGAAAATGCGTTTGGATAGAATAGAAATTAAAATTAATTTATTTAAACTCTTTAGAAATTAAAATTTAAAAAGAAAATAAAATTTATTTAATAAATTTTTTAAAATACAAAAAATATTTATAATTATCAGTGTTAAAAATTTCAAATATAAAAAAAATATAATTATCAAAAAAATTTTATAATTTATTTATTTTACTGAACATCAAAACAAGAATAATGACCTCTTTTTTTTTTCTTTTTTTTTTTTCTCTATACTTTGATAAAAATTAAAATTGTTTTTTTCTCTTCTTTTCTTTTTCTCCCAAACTTCCTAAGGTCATTCCATTCTCACTCCCCTTGGAATTTCCTTAGTTGACAGTGGGATCAAACCCTTCCTCAGGTGACAAGCCTCGCACCATCGTCGCCGACGAGGTCGCCCAGACGGCTGGTGTAATTCGTCCAGAGCCCGTCGCGTGACTCCCACGATGGGGAGAAGACCACGATGTCGTTCCACTCCTCGCCGGTGCTAAGACCGATGGTCTCACCACCCACTCTCACTCCTCCGTGGGCCGCCACTCCCGAAAGTCCTCCTCCAGCTGGTTTTCAGGATCTCTCAAGCCCGGATCTCGCAAGATCTCACCCAACGACGGATCTGCTGGACGACATAACCGGAAGGGCCAAAAGCCTTGGAAGGAATGCGATGTCATCAAAGAAGAAGGGCTGCTCGAAGACGAAGGGTCACGCAAAGGCTGCTCTTGCCACTGCTATTTTCTTGCTTTTGTTCTTGGTTTCTTTGTTCTCTTTTCTGTCTTTTCTCTAAACTTCGTGTTTAGATCGAGAGTGGGTTTAGGG
The DNA here is from genome assembly GCA_008638375.1 of Nyssa sinensis. Lineage (NCBI taxonomy): Eukaryota > Viridiplantae > Streptophyta > Magnoliopsida > Cornales > Nyssaceae > Nyssa > Nyssa sinensis. Next base: position 1,851,550 of record CM018047.1, read on the forward strand.
TTTCCGTTTTGGGTAAATTGGTTAAGCCCATTGTTTTGCAAGAAGATTTGAAACAGCTTTTGGGAGTTGTATTGGGAGTGAAATTCGGAGTTGGTATTCAAACAGGTTTTTCAAAAAAAAATTGAGAATGATTATCCAAACAGGTTTTTCAAAAAAAAATTTGAGAATGAGTGAAACGAGTTGGTGGTTGTCAGCCGTCCTCTACCGTATTGTACACGTTTCCAACGTTTGTTTCCTTTCCCTTTTGGCTCTATAGACGCATATTTACATGGTCAATTACAGTTAATTTTTAAAAATTACGGTGAACATTTTTTAAATCATACTGATTCCCTTAGTTTTATGAACAAATTATAAATATCTTTTCACATCAAATTTATTTTCAAAATAGAAAAATTGTGTCTTTCATTATTTTATATTTTTAAAATTTTGAACAATTTTTATCTTATTTTTTTAATTTTTAAAATTTATAAAATAAATAAATAAATTATACTAACTTCTCTTTTAAGTTTTTGATAATTACACTAATCTTTCTTATTATTTTTAAAATTACACTGTCCTCTTTTATTTACTTAACAATATACAAATACTTTCTCAAGTTAATTTTTTTTCTTTAAAATGACAAAACTATCCCTTTAAAAAAAATTCTGATTTTTTAAATTTTAACCAATTCTTTTCATTTTTAAAATAAATATTGATAAAAACCTTAATTTATTTTTATATAACATAAAAATAATTTATTTACCTTAAATTTATTTTTAAATTAAAAAAAACTCTTACAAAAGTTAAAAAAATGATCAAAAATTTAAAAAATGCAAAAATAAATAAATAAATGAACAATTTTGTCATTTTGAATAAAATAAATTGATTGGAGGTAGGTATCGGTATATTATTAAATAAAATAGATGAAAACTATGTAATTTCATAAATTTTGGGCAAGGTAAACATAATTGACAAAAATCTCACGAGAAGTTAATGTAGTTTATCCAAAATATATATGTACTGGTCGATAACCCATGCGGTGCATGAGTACTGTGAGTGCCACCAACAAAAATTATCATGTTGAAGTAATAAATATCAGTAATGAATAGGTTCTACCAACAAAAATAATAAGATTTATTGTAAAAATAAACAAATAATAATCTCACAAATAATTAATATATTTAAGGCCAAATCGTGGATCCCACTAATAAAGATAATAACATCAAAATGATATATTTAAGCAATCGTACGTCTCACCCAATGTTATTAAACTCGGCCCAGTGAGTGAACTCGATTAATCGAAAGTTAGACTGTTTCGATTTTGTTATTAAACTATTTACCAGTTAAGCCGACCGACTTTATGATTAACCCAATGAATCGGACAAGTTTGAGTGAACCGGTTGAATTGTAAATAAAAAATAAAAATAAAAAAAACTTAATAACCAAAATTTTAAGTAGTTTATACTCGTAAATGATATTAAAATATCTTAAAAATATATTTAATATATTCATTAGTTGTTTTTACTTTTTATTATCATACTTATGAAATATTTAACTATAGATTTGATACTTTATAATTTAATAATTGAAATAAGGAATAACAATATAGGAATTTATATAATATTATAATTTTTTGTTTAATATTAATTTATTAGATGTGATAATATCATAATTTGTAATTTAACATGTTACATTTATATTTTATTATTTATTTATTTTGGCTTACTTTAGGATGTACTTTAAAATATATGTTTAATATTTAAATAATATGATTGGTTTGATTAGTGTTGAGTCAGTGACCTATTGACCTACTCCTTTTATTAAGTCGATATTTGAACCGGGTTTAATAACTATGAGCACACCAGAAAAAACAATCATGTATATTAAACAGCAAATAAATGACAATATCGTAAATAATTAGTACGTGAGAGACAAAATTGTCAAATGAAAAAGATGACCCACCCTCATATATTTTATAAGTAATATATATATATATATATATTCTCATACATTTTAATCGTTTTTTAATAATTTGTATAAAATACTCGACTACTTCTTCCCATAACCCTGTTACTAAAAGCATTTCTTTATTTCTCAAAGTTCTCCAATGAATACTTAACCAAACTAAGCCAGACTAAATCTATCTTGCGACCGAGTAAAACAAGCATTTGAATAACTTGACATCAGGGATGGAATCATAAATTTAATTTAGGAGGATAAATTTTGTTCTTTATCTTTGCTCATAAAATTAAAATTGAAAATTATAAAAACTTAATATGAATTGATGATATTTTTATAAAAAAGTAAATTAATTAATATAAAAGAGTCTACAAATTAGACAAAAAATTCTATAAATAAAATATTCAACTATACAAAACAAAACAAAAAAATTAATAAAAGTCTCATTGACAGGATCAAATTAAAATTAAAAAAAAATTACGAAGTATAAAAAATTTTAAATTTGAAAGGGACAAAAACATGAATAAAATGGTACATTTATAAATATATTAAAAATATATGAAATTTTTTTTGATAAAGAAAATTGAGAGGGCAACTGATCTCATTGGCCCTTAACACCCGGTCACTATTAGATCGGAAAATGTCCAAAGGGGAATGTAGTACAAAAAAAAAATTCATGTTCATTCAAATCAATTTATGACTTGTAGTGTATATTTAAAATTAGAGTATAAACATAAAATCATTTATGTCACGGATTTGATATTTAGAAAATTAAAGTTCCATATAAGTTAGTATTGATACTTGGAAAATTATTGGCAGCAAGGTCCAAGGGCTTCCTATTCACGTGGCAATCATCCACAATTAAGCACAGTATCTATATACACTGTGCACTAGGACTGATTTAAAAAGGTTAGAATTAATTATTTAAAATACAAATAAATTAGTTTTAAAATATTGTACTGTTTAATAAATGTTTTTTTAGTAATATAATAATTCACATTTCTTTGAACAAAATTAAATTGGAGAGTGATTGATTTTTTTAAAAATTAAATAACTTTAAATATAATTTGAAAAATTTTCAATTAACCTTGAGATTGAGATGCACAAGAGGCATTAGGTATAATAAAATAGGTTTTACAATCGCTTCACTTGAATTATTAAGTAGCAGAAACGTTAAAGACATCATATTACGTATCACTTTTGATTACCATTCTTTTTTATATGGGATAAATTTTACTTGCAATCGCATGACGATGAGAAGGATTCTATGTAAACAAATGAAGTCAGAAAGTAACATACAACACAGACGTGCCAAGTTCGCGTTGCCCCAACCGTTACCCATAGCAACAGAAAAATGCCGTAAACCCGTACCCAACACCCGACACCCCAGACCTAACCCCAAATTTTCCCACTAGTCCCAAGGCGGTTCGCCCACGTGAGTTGTACGCCTCTCTCTCGCTCGCCAATAGCCTTCTCTCTCTAAATGGTCCCGTCGCTCATTTGCCAAACTTCTCCCACCACTCATTTTCTCACGATACCCTCTCACGTTCCGCTCCCATCTTCCAAACCCAAAAAACAACAAAAAAACCGAACAGAAAAAATAAAAATAACCCTCGCCCCTTTTTCTCTCATCTCTCAACTCTCTCCCCGCGAGGTTTGTGTTGATTTGCCGGAGATCTTGACTTCGTCTCTCTATTGGTTTGATTTGAGGTGATGGGTTGAAGAAACGGTTCAAGCAATTCATGGAGTGGGACAGCGGTTCTGATCTGAGCGGTGACGAGGAGGGTTTCCTCCTGAACGATGGCGGGCCCTTGCCGTTTCCGGTGGATAGTTTGCTTCAACCGGCCCCGTGTGGATTCGTCGTCACGGATGCGTTAGAGCCGGACCATCCGATTATTTACGTTAATTCGGTGTTTGAGATGGTAACTGGATATCGAGCTGAAGAGGTCCTCGGACGTAACTGGTAAGTTTTATGGATAACATCTTTTAGTTAACATGTTGGGTAGCTTTAGTTCATGAAACGAGAATCGCATTTCGTGGAATTGAAGTGTATTTTGCGGTATCTTTATTCCGGCGAATTTAATTTAATTTCTTACTTGGGTTTCATTTTATGTATTTTCAACTTTTTTAGATTGTATTTCTATTTTGTCATTGAAATTACGTCTAGGTTCCTGTGATATATGACAAATTAAATTTGGAACTCTCTGAGGCTTTTATAACATCTGAAGTCCAATATGTGAGGAAACTAGTCAATAGATAGAAAACAAAGGGGGACACACAGTAAACATCCAACACAAATAGGATGAGAAGGATAGTTGCTATTGAGTGGAATCTTCGCCCTCTATCAATGAGATTGGGAACTTCATTTATTGACACAGGAGACAAAATGAAAACAACAGATGATAAGTGTATAAGAACTTTTGTCTGGGATTGTGAATACATCTCCAAGGAACTTTTGAAGTGCTAGGCGAATCATCTCCATGAACTTAATGAATAGCTTTTCTTTCAGCTCTCTATAATCCGTGAAAGGCCAACTACTTTAGATTGGTAGCCTCATTGGATTGAAATTTTTTTTAAGGTTTTTGGATTATATTCTAAATCAATATTAGAGCCATTTTATTTTGATTAACATCCTAGGAGAGATGCTTGATGTCTCTAGAAAGAGGTGAATGAATCGATAAAGTGATTGAAGTTTCAAATTGTTTTTAATTGGTTGGAAAATGTTTCATAAATGAAGGATATGACGGGTTGGACATGTTGCATTTAGTAGCTTACTTACGTTACGTTCCCATCCATCATTCAATTATTCTAATTTGTGCTGTGAGTTTGTTGATGCTAACCATAATCTTATATTAATTCTTGCATCTTTAATAACTTGGTTAAAAATATTATCACAAACATCTTTGATCATCTGAAACGTTTTAGAAATTGTGAGACTTTTCGTCACCAATGAATTTGATGATGATTTTTATATTTTTTGGTTTTTCTTATTAAATTTGATGGTGACTTCTTAATGATTGAAGTCTTTAAAATTTTTCCAGGGCAAGTAGTGTTTCAAGGTCAACCTATGTTAACCAAACTCAATTGCAATGTTGAAATTCTTCCTTCTTTGTTTTAATAGTTGAGAGCACTATCTTGAATATTAAGATATTTACTTAAAAAGGTGAATCTAGGTTTTCATTAAACAATTTATTTTGGTTACTTGTTAAAGACGTGTTAAGGTTTAATTAGAAATTGTGCTTAGGTATTCGGACATGTGTGTTGGGTGCCAGTGTGGTTAATGATCTAGTCGGGAATCTTCTTAATAATTGAAGTACTTAATTTATTTTTGGGGGTTAGAAAAGCTAAGGATTGGTAATTTATTTTTTGGGGTTAGAAAAGCTAAGGATTGGAGAACTATTTTCATCTTTCTTATTCTGCAGTTCAACAATCGCTCCATTAACATGGAGCTGCGTGAAGGCTTATGCTTCGAGACCCACTGCTTGCCTCAAGGAGAGACTCTTGGAGAATTCCTTGGTCGACATCTAGTGTCAACCAATAATGATATATATTGCAGAGTATGTCTCAATGGAGAGGCAAGGTAGTGCATGTGACTGTTGAAGCAATAAATCAAGGAACTTATGTTATTGTAACATCGTTATCTAATAGTGTCTTAGAAAACTTGAAAGCTGATTGTTTTGAATAATGTATGATTTGCAACTCGAGCAGATGATTGCTTGCTATTTTGGATTTTTTTTATACATAGATTATGTGTAAGGAGAATACATAGACTAACTCCTCATTTCAAAAGCGTATCGTTCAAAAACTATAGATCTACACTGATTTTGTACAATATAAAAATACAAAGTATGTATTAGTATCCTTTTTGTTCATTCCAATTCTTTCATTTCCCTTCAGAACCCCCCCCCCCCCCCCAAAAAAAAAAAAAAAAAGAAAAAAAAAAATCACATAAGGCAAAGAGGTGTTGTTACCCACAAGGTCCGTCCCACACTTGATTGCCCCTTCTACACTTCCACATAAGTCCATCTCCGTCCCTAGCATGATCCAAACTATACCAAACAATGAGAACAAGAGAGACCACATCTCCCACACTACAAACAATGCAAAAATGAAGGATGTGCCGTCTCTTAATTTGCATAACACATGCAACACCTATATTAGCTAGTGGGTTTGTACTGTAAGGAGAGAATGGGAAAGAGACCATGGGACATGTTATAAGAAATGAATAAGGGTCCTAGTTTGTATGTTAGAGATCCATTATCTTTAACAGAACTTCTTAGCAAGTTGACCAGCTTGATAGCACGTCCAGGATACCAGAACAAGAATAAAATCTATATACCCCTAACGTATTTTGTGTTGGTAAAGTAATCAATTGAGATTGCCATAGGAAAGCAAGAGACCTAATTCATGATTGGTGAACTCAAAGAGGAGTTCATTTTTTTTTTTTTTGATTAACATTAAGAGCAAAAGGAGTAGTGATCCCTAAACAAAGAATGGGTGAATGATAACAAGTAGGAGCCAAATGATATATATTCTCATTCGAGAGTTTCTTATCTATAAGGGGGCTTCGGTGAGTTGATAAGTAGCTTGTTGGCATGACCATATATGCCAAAATGATATCGGGGAAAAAATGAAAAAGAAAGTGCAAGAAGTTGGATATTTCATTTGGGGACCTCCACTTTGATAAATAAATGGTAGAAAATACTGTAATGAGGTGTGTTATGGTTGGAAGTAACAAGATAAGGAAATTCATAATATTTTTTTTCTTGGAACTACTTTCATTTGTTGGAAAGTAGGCTTTGAGTCGTCAGCTTTTGCAAGGTATGAATATTGACACTAGATCTGTGAACAACTTGATAAGGTGCGCCAAGTCCTATATATGATTCAATGATAGAATCATAGAAAGATTCCAGCAGTGAGCTGGTGTTGATGTCAGTAAATTTGGGAGTATTGTGTACCGGAGTGGTGCAGCAAAGCAGTGAGATATAGTGGTTGATGAACTGATAGGGAAAAGTTAGCCATTAGTTTTTAGTATAGGGGTGTTTTAGTCAATTTATTTTGGTAAGTGTGTTTTAGAAATTTTACATTCTAGGCTGTCTTGTTTGGTTATTGATCTTGTTATATCTTATTTTAGTTAGTATTAGTTAAGAGTCATAGGATTGTGAAGGTTTCATTTGCTGGAAGTTATCATTTTTAGAAGTTTCTATATTCTAAAGTTGCTATTTTTTTGTTATGGTTTCTATAATCTAGGAGTCCTATTTTGACTTGTTTTAGTAATCTTTCTTGGCTTGCTTGTCTTAGAAACTTTCTATTTTGATTTAGTTTGAGTCCTAATTGGTTACAAAATTGAGTGAGACAAGTTTTAGAAGATTTATGTTGGTCTTCACTCCTCAAGGATTTCTTGTATCTATAAATAAAGCCCTTTGCCATAAAATACTATTAGAGTGGAAGGATTGGTTTTTTTCTTGGGTAAAGAATGAGTGTGGAACTATTCTATTGATTCAAGGGTGTGTCTCATCTCATTCAAACCCTCATTGAATGGGGTAATTTTCACTCTGATACTATTTTTTCTTCTTCTTGTTTGTTGAATCTCTTTTGTTATTGCACTGTACCTTTTCATCACCAAAAACTTAACCTAAGGATTGAAAACTATTGTTTCAAGGGTAATTTTCACTCAAATTCTATTTTTTTTCCTTGTTTGTTGAATCTCTTTTGTTATTGAACTGTTCACTGTACCTTTTCATCACCAAAAACTTAACATAAGGATTGAAAACTATTGTTTCACAAGCCCTAAACCTATACCCCGCTGTTTTGATTTGGTAACCCACCGCTTTTACATCATAATTGACTTAGAATTCGAGAAATTGATGGGGGGTGGTGTGGTAGACTATCTTAGAAGATTTGATTGGGGAGCGGTGGGAGTTCCTCTTTGTTAGATCAACTTTAAGATTGGGAGGTGGAGGAGACTTTTTTTTTAATAGGGATGGATCTATATAAAGTGGGTCTAGGAGATGGTTGCATGATGGGGTGAGGTGGGTGGGGTCCGGTAGGTGTTTTTGTGAGGTGAAGTCATACTACAAAATGTTGCTAGGAGGTCATAGGCTACAGTTCTCATAGAAGTCTATTTTGTGTGCGAAGGATCCTTCCAAGGTAGCTTTCTTTGTTTATTTGGCGGCCCTAGGTAAAATTCTCATGATCTACAATCTGCATAGGTGGGGGATTGGGGTGGTTAATAATTGCTAAGTGTATATAAGCAATGTGGAATCTGTCGATCATCTTTTGCAACAGATGTCCTATATAGGGCCTGTTTCCTCACCGTTTGGTGCAAGCCGGACCCATGTTTTGGCCCCAAAAAGTGGCTATGTAAAGAGCTTGGGTGTTTTGGCTAATGAAAGTCATGTCCATGGGCCACGCGGAAGAAGTCCTGAATATGGGGTATCATGGAAGCTAGTCTAGGGTGCTTTTAAAATGCCATCCGTGGGTTGCTGCTGCACTCTCAAAATTCCCCTTTTGTTTGCATTCTACAAAAAAGCAAGCGTGTTTTTTCTTGTCTTCTGCGTAATGGCCACATGTTCTCATTATGATAGGCAAGAGTCCCAACATGTTTGTAAAAACCAAATCAGTGAAGGCCACCCTGGCAAACAAAAACAGAAATGAATTTTATAACTAGTAATGATATTAAAGTTGGGGCCTCTCAGTGGAATTGCCATCTTGGAGAGAGTGATAATCAAATAGCAAGTAATGATTATATAGAAGTTGGGACCTGTATATACAATGATACATACAATAATTTTCTATCAAGTATTTTAGTTTATTTTTATGTATATTATTTATTATTCCAATACCTTCTCCAACTGCCAATCAAATAACTATCTTTTAAAACATGGGTTCCACACTATGTTATCCCCCACCCTACACACACAGTCCGCTACCATGGCTTCTCTGTTTGACACAACGTTGAACGAAGAAGGAAATCTTCCTTTGAGATTAGTACCTCCTCACCATCCGTCCTCCCAAAATCTGACCCTTGCTCCGTCTCGTACTTCAAATTGTACATATTTACAGAAATCAAGCATTCCTTTTGAATAACTTTCCACACTCCGCAACCATATGCCTCCACCACCTCACTAGGAAACCACCCTTTCTCGTCACTCCCATACTCGGGAACAATAATGTCCCTCCAAAGTGCTTGGTTGTCCATCACAACTCTCCATATCCACTTTCTAAGAAGAGCTTCAAGTCTTTCACCCCCAAGCCACCCCTCTTGATGGGAAGTTCAGCCTTTTCCCATCTAACAAGACGGATCTTCCTCCCCTCCCCCTTGCCTCCCCAAAGAAAGTCTCTTTGAATTTTTTCTAGTTTCCTCTCCACTTTTACCGGCATTCGGAAGATTGACTTATAATACAAGGGAAGTTTTGCTAGTGTGCTCTTGATTAAGGTGATTTTGCTTCCTTTAGAAAGGTACTCTTCCATCCCTCCAATCTCCTCTGAAAATGCTCCACAATTGGATCCCATATTGCCACGGCTTTTGAAGAAGCTCCCAGTGGTAATCCAAGATAGGTAGTAGGTCAGGAACCAACACGGCACCCAAACCCCCAAGCTGACTTCTCCATGCCTCGGATCTTCCCAACCAGAATGAGTTCACTCTTATTCAAATTAATCCTCAAACCGGATATAACCTCAAAACAAACAAGCACGCACCTCAAAACCTCAAAAATCACAGCCGGTTGACCAAGTCAACTTTTTGCTCATGGTTGGTCAACCTAGTTGTGTTATGGGAATTCATTGGAAATGTCTTTGGTTGACTAATTCTCTGCTTGGTCGACCAAGTGGCTCAAGTTTGGCAACTAGACATTATTGGTCGATCAAGCCATTGTGTTGGTCGACCAATGTGCACTTGGTTTGTCAACTGTACTCTTTTGGTTGACCAATCCTCATTTTAGTCAACTGATATTAACCTGAATGACTACTTAGCCTAGTCTAGATCTTCTTGGTCCCTCTTCAAGGTACAACGGCCTTTCTTCAAGCTAGTGCTCTCCTTTTGTTGATGAAGCTTGTCTCTCTTCTTGGATTTGACTTCCTTCCTTTGTATTTTTGTTCATTGGTACCTCCAAGTTTGTTATATGTGCTTTCTTTGGTATTGTAACTTGATCTTTTCTTAGAGCTAACATTCAAGACATGAAATTTGCTAATCTATGTTATTCCTAGCATTTACAGTCTTGATGCTGTAGGTTGGGAGCCTGACTAGGGTAAATGGTGGCCTAGGCGTTGGCTAGTTGAGGTTTCAATGATGAAAGCACTACAAGAAGTTAATTTGCTGCTCAGTTTAGCATGACTGTTACCATTTGATTTCTTTAGTGGTAAACGTTAACTATGTTGAAGTGATAAACATGACTCGGATGAATTTGTATTGGCCTTGATGAAATAAACATGGGTGTTGGTGTGCATCACGATTCATTGTATGTAGTTTTTGTATGGCTATTGTTTATTATATTTTAAGTCCGACGGACCTTTGCCCCTAACCCCCAACAAATATGGAGTTTAGTGGGTACCCTGACCCGTTGCCATTCCTATCATTGTATGTGGTTTTTGTATGCCCATTGTTTCTATATTTTAAGTCCTGAGGACATTCCCCCCCCCCCCCCCCCCCCCCAAAAAAAAAACAAAAAAAAAAAAGGAACTTATTCTTTCTGTTTCACTTCCTTCTTGAAGTATCATTGAACGGACTACCTGTACTCTATCTTGGTCCGATAATTTTAATAATCTCTGCAATACCTTATTTATCTTTTGCTTGATTATTGTTGTTGAAAGTAATGCTTGGGTTCTGATGATGTGGTATTTTTTTCAGTCGTTTCTTGCAATGTAGAGGCCCGTTTGCAAAAAGGCGGCATCAGCTGGTGGACTCCTCGGTAGTTTCAGAAATAAGAAGATGCCTTGAGGAAGGGGTTGAATTCCAAGGTGAATTGTTAAACTTTCGGAAGGATGGATCCCCATTGATGAATAGATTGAGGCTGACCCCTATATATGGAGATGATGAAGCAATAACTCACGTTATTGGTATACAGTTCTTTATGGAGGCAAATCTTGATCTGGGTCCCCTTCCAGGAGCTTCAGCAAAGGAGTCAGCAAAATTATCTGATCGGTTTCGTTCCAGTCTTTCCTCTTACCTACCGGTTCTAGATGGGGACCGAAATATCAGTCGTGCAGTTTGTGGGATACTGCAATTGAGTGAGGAGGTCCTGTCTCTCAAGATCCTTTCTCGGTTGACACCAAGAGATATTGCATCTGTTGGCTCTGTCTGTAGGCGATTCTATGAAATAACAAAGAATGAGGACCTTTGGAGAATAGTCTGCCAAAATGCATGGGGTAGTGAAACAACTCGGGTTTTACAGACAGTGCCTGGGGCAAAAAGGCTAGGGTGGGGTCGGCTGGCAAGGGAATTGACCACTCTTGAAGCAGCAGCATGGAGGAAAGTTACTGTAGGGGGTGCTGTTGAACCATCTCGTTGCAACTTCAGTGCATGTGCAGTTGGGAATCGAGTGGTCCTTTTTGGTGGGGAGGGGGTCAACATGCAACCAATGAATGATACTTTTGTATTGGACTTGAACTCCAACAACCCAGAGTGGCAACATTTCAAAGTGAGTTCCCCACCACCTGGTCGTTGGGGTCACACGCTTTCTTGTGTGAATGGATCTCATTTGGTTGTATTTGGAGGCTGTGGAAGGCAGGGCTTACTCAATGACGTCTTTGTGTTGGATTTGGATGCCAAGCATCCAGCTTGGCGTGAAATCTCCAGTTTGGCTCCTCCACTTCCACGATCATGGCACAGCTCCTGCACCCTTGATGGGACAAAACTGATTGTTTCTGGTGGTTGTGCAGATTCTGGTGTACTTCTTAGTGACACTTTCCTACTTGATCTCTCAATGGAGAAGCCTGTCTGGAGAGAGATACCAGTAACATGGACCCCACCTTCCCGTTTGGGTCATACATTATCTGTATATGGCGGTAGGAAAATTTTAATGTTTGGGGGACTTGCCAAGAGCGGGCCCCTCCGATTCCGCTCAAGTGATGTGTTCACAATGGATTTGAGCGAGGAAGAACCATGTTGGAGGTGTGTAACCGGGAGTGGAATGCCTGGTGCTGGGAATCCGGGAGGCATTGCTCCTCCTCCCAGGCTTGATCATGTGGCTGTGAGCCTCCCAGGTGGCAGAATCCTGGTCTTTGGTGGGTCTGTGGCTGGTCTTCACTCAGCTTCACAGCTTTATATCCTGGACCCAACTGATGAGAAGCCTACATGGAGGATATTGAATGTACCGGGGCGACCACCTAGATTTGCTTGGGGACACAGTACATGCGTTGTTGGTGGGACAAGGGCTATAGTCCTTGGTGGTCAAACTGGAGAGGAGTGGATGCTAAGTGAGCTTCATGAGTTATCCTTGGCAAGTTCTGTTATCTAATTTGGAAAAAATAGAATGTGAGTTGCAGTGAAGGAATGAAAAAGAGTCTTCAACCTCAAAGAGTGAGATCGTCTCTACTAAACAGTTGGTGGAGAATGTTTTTGTATTTGTTAAAAATGATCAACCAATATGGATGCGGTCAGTGGTCTCTCTCAGCGGCCGCCTTTTCTGCATTTCTTGTTTGAGGTGGTTCTGGCTCATGATGAACATTTCTATGGGTGACTTGAATCCAAATTTGATTTTGCAAGGTTTGTATGAAACTGTTCTCTAGAATGCGCTTTGGATCATTCTCCCTTTCTAGGTTAGTAGTACTCGGTAGTTCGGTAGGTCTTGATATATGTAGGTTTAGCTTCTCCACTGGTATTCCCATGTTTTGTGGTTCAGTTTCTGTAGTTTGAACCCCTTTAAAAAAAAAAAGAAGAAAGAAAGAAAGAAAAACAATGGCTGCATGTATATAGCAAGTGACAAACTGCTTGCATCTTCTATATGTACTGAAAGATATGTTTCCTATGCTTATCTAGAACATCTCATTTGGGTTACCCCTCTGGAAGCGAAGCAAAGGTCAGGCGGGAAACTGAAGAAGCCGTCTACATCAACTCTGCTGCACATGGTTTTGCCCATTCTGGCCCGGCTCCAGTCTTCCTGCCATGTGTGTCTTTGCTGGGACTCATGAAACTGTTGTTAATTACCAATTGAGAAAGGGAAGACGGCTTCTTCATTCGCTTGTCTTGATCTTCGCCTTTTAAACCTGGTACTGCTGTTGATCTTTTTATTTTCACGTGCTGGTTCATTTGTGACAATTATTGCCCCTTTACTGGTTGTGGTTCAACTTTATTTTAGTTTTTGGATGTTGCCATTAACTTATGGTGTTCTACACAGAATTTGGACAATCTATCAATGGGCAAAATTATCAAATCTAATAAAATTTTGACTGCTTGTTTTTTTATCATATGCATTTAACTGTGTAAATCATGGTGCGCTGCTTCAGGTTGTTGACTGGCTTTAAAATATGTAGATGTCATTATTCATGATTGGTTTCATTTTGCTTCTGCATTTGGCTGAAAAAACAGGATATAAATGTTGCTGGAGATTAGGTCTAAAACAAACGAGGGAGTCGGGTATTTGACATGTGATCTTTTTGGGCAAGATTCCAACATGTTTTCGAACTAATATGAGGTATTTGAACTTCTTCACTTTTGCCTTCCAGGTGAACTTGATTATGATGTTTTTTATTTTCATTTTTTTAAAATTTGGTAAGAATACATTGGATTTATGGAGAGAAAATGAGAGACAGTGTAAAGGAAATTTATATATGTTTTCTTTTCCGGTGTCTTGTTATATCATGGGAATCAGCGAGGACAAGAAAATATGATGGGAGTATGTCAATTTCTCTTCTTTTGCCTTTGATATTGATCATCTAAGAGCTTTTTTCTTTTTTCTTTTTTTGAATTTTATTCAAGCAAGAAGTGATAGGAGGAACTTTCTGTTTCTCCCTTTTATCTTCCTCTACGGAGCTTAGGGATAAGTAGTGGTGGTGTTACAGTAGTGTAAGAGAGTGAAACTTAGAAAAGTTGGAATTGTTATGCTGCCAGCTTAAATGCTGTAGTAGGATAATGGACATCGGCTCAAAGCCCATCTTTTGAACAGATAAATAGCCCCTCCCAACCAAGGCTATTTTTAGAAAATACATGTTGCGATGCGAGGATGGGCATTGTTGTGGCAAAGGTGGTAACATTAAAGGAATCATTACTGCAGCAGCAGGACATAGAGGGGGAGGCTAGAATAAAAAAGACATGATACAATTGATTTAGCTTCTGCTTCTGCTTCTGCTTCTAGGAGATCAAATGGAGCTCAATTAGTTGTTGCACATGTGACTCTGTATCCAACCTTAGAGATCATAGTCCCACAATAGACTGGGCTCCTGACAAGTGTCTTGGAGTCCTACTTAAGTGGAGGTTCAGCGGCAATGTCTGATGCTCCGCCCTATAAAGTATAAATAAACTTCCATAAACAAATTAATCCACAAATGATGTACTTCGATGAAAAATAACCATGTTAAAAAGGGTTTTCGGTAGTGGTGGCCCGTGGCTGTGTTAGCGACAATATTAGCTTTTATGTGGCATTGGCAATCATAACATTGAAATCATTCACAATTTCAAAGTTATCATGTAGACCATTATTAATAATAAACATGACTTCTCATTGAATAATTATTCGGAATGATCAAGGAATTTTGTAAATGTTAATTTTTAACTATTTGAAAAGATTTCGAGTTTTGTTTTTCAGTATTTGCATTCTCTCCATTCTTTTCTATTCCATTTTTTCTTTTTCTTTTTTTTTTATCTCACATGTTATATTTTCATTTATTTTAATAATTAATAATTATTTATAAAAGTGGGTTTCGTATTACGTGAGAAAGAAAAATGAAATAGAAAGGAGTGAGATTTTTTTTAATTAATAATTATTTATAAAAGTGAATTTTATATTCTGTGAGAGAAAAATAGAATGGAGTGGAGTTTGAGCCGTACCTACATGAAAGTAAAGTGAATTACGAGATAACTCCCGATAGGGATGTCAATTTACTTTGCTCGTTTTGCTTTGAACGGAACGAGTATGGAGTGTTCATAAATTGGGTTGGTACCTTTAAAATCTCACCAAGTTCGAAGATGGTTACTCCGTCCCGCTCTTATTCTGTTTAGATATTAAATATTTTTTTATTCTTATATATACTATATTTTTCAATAAACATTATTATATAAAATTAGTTTTAATATTTTTTTATATCACACTCATATTATTTTTTCTTGTATTAGTTATTTTGATAATAAAAATTTAATTTATCTATCAAAATAAAAGTTTTAACTTACTTAAAAAATTTTATATCGGAACGAGATAAAATCGAAAAATATAAACGAGGTCGGAATCAGGATCAGGGTAAACTCCTAAACAAAATGGGACGAAATAGAAGTCGAAGTCGGAATCGAAAAATATAAATAAAGTCGGGGTTAAAAAAAGGCCATTCCGCCTGTTGTCATTCCTACCTAGGGCTGTAAACGGATCGGATTCGGACCGGATCAGAGCCGATCTGAATTCGATCCGTTTAATAAGAAATCTGATTCGATCTGATCCGTTAATCCGACGGATCATGCGAATGTCAATCCGTATTCGAATCCGTTAATAACCGGATATCTGATCCATTTAAAATTATAATATATATATATATTAAAATTAATATATTATATAATATATATATAATATTAATTTATATATATAAACGGATCGAATCGGATTGTAAACGGATCGGATCGAGTCACGGATTACTATTTCTAAAATCATATCCAGATTTAAAGGATCGGATTGCGATCCGATCCATTGACAGCTTTAATCCTACCCATTGGGTTTGAAATTACATTACCCTAAGTGTTGAAAGATTTTTTTTAAAAAATAATGATTAATCCATTAACATCAATAAATCACATTTATGAGTTCCCTCTTTACATTGTGGAACTCAAGATGTAACACATTTTCACACTTTTTCCTAAATGCATCATATTATATATAAAGGAGTTTTATTGGAGGTTTTTTTTTTCTTTTTTAAAGTTATAAGCACCGTATCAAAGATCAAAATTTCGTTTCTTTTTCATTGAAATGGTCGAAACATTTTTGTTTCTCAGGGAACCGAAACAAAACACTAGTAGAATATCAAAATTCACATGTTTCCGTAGAAATAAAATTGTTTCCGTGGAAACATACCGAATCAGAGGAAACATTTCTTTTGTATCAACAATAATTCTAGAAGTTAGTAAAAAATAACATCCATTTATTTTTCAAGGATTAAGACTCAAAATTACAAGAAGATATTTCTATTATTTTTTCTAAAATAATAGAAAAGTAGTAGGGGAAATAAACTATAGAGAAACAACTATTTTAATAATAAGTTACTAATTATAATAGGTTTAAATCGCTATTTGTTTTATTTTTTATTTTATATATAACTTATGTCAAATTATCTAATTCGTGGATATTACATAGTATATATCTATTATGTCATTTATCATGAATTAGTGTTATTTATCATGAATATGATGTATATACCTTAAACATGCACAAATATTCAATAAATAGGCTTATTTGTATAAATAAATAAATTTTAAGTTATGTTTTCACATGTTTTCAATTTTTTATCCGTTTCTACTATGTTTCCAAAATGCTTCCGTTTCTGGACAGACCGAAACTATATATCGAAACGATATTTTGATCCTTGCACCATATGCAATCTTTATTTTTTTCTTTATATCTTTTCATAAGTTTTTTAATAAATAAATAACTTTCATGTTAACTTTCTTGACATAAATCAACATTAATTTTTAAATATAATTGTCTCAAATCTTAATAAAATACTCAATTATGCTTATATTAAAAAAATTAAAAATTTATGATAATTTTTTTTTTTATTATTTCAAAATACATCTTTAAAAGACAATTGTAAACCGCACTTACCTTAAAAAAAGTTAAAAATTACTTAAATTAAAAAATTCTGAATTAAAAACAAATTGGTGGAGTTAAAAACTTAAACTTGACATTATAAGTGTTGTACTTATTCAAATATTCACTTTGTCCGAATTTAAAATCTTTTTGTTTATTTTAGTCACGTCTTAAAATAAAAGTTCTATTTAAAAAGTAAAAAAATAATGTACTATAAAGTTCCTAAATTACTCTTTATTTTTACTAATTTAATGTGTTGTAACATATAATGTGAAAAAAAATTAGTATTATAAAATTATATATTATCTACTTAAATGTGAAAGTATTTAATGTATGTCTCATAGGAGTACTTTTCATTGGTCTTGTGTTCGATACTCTATAAGCTCACAAAAAAAAAAAAAAACTTCCCTTGGAACCACCTCAGGGCCTTACACTAAATGCCCGCTTTACCTGGCGCGTGCAGTGGGGATATGCACCGTCCTGTGGAACTAGTCGGTCAACCTAGCACTCTGCGCAGTGATTAAATACCTACAGTTATCCAAAAAAAAAAAAAAAAAATTTAATGTATGTCCCATAAAAAGATTGATTTTTTTTGAAGAGGGCTCTTAATATATATGGGTAGAAGGGAGTAAAAGAAAAAGAAGAGAGAATTGATATTCCAACTTTCATTTATTCATTATTTGCACTTAATTTTGTTTTTAAAATTGTACTTTTAAAACCTCAAATGAAAGAGTTGCGAAAGCTTGAGCCAATGAAAATTGCTTGAAGTAATAAACTCGGTCAGAATGGCAATTTTGTTGTTTCCAGTAAAAACAAGTGCCAACACATTACTACCAGATATTCACATCTATCTAGATTTATAGTTTGAAAAAAAAAAAAGACAACACAGTGTAACGAAGACAATGATCCACTGACATTGGGATGCGTGAGTCCCTAAATCAGTAAATTCACACCCTTCCCTTCCCCCATCACTCTCCTTTTTTCACATTGGCATCTCTTGCTGTCTAAAGCTGCTTTGCACTTCCAACTCCTTCACTCTCTTCTTCAGAAGCTTCTCCCTCACTCTATCCACGTTTTTGTTCCCCAAACAACATTGTGCATCTCTCTCTAATCTACATTTTTCTCTATCGCTCCTCCCTAAAGCCCATCTTTCTTTCTTCCATCAAAAGAAATGCCGATCAACAAAGAATCAATGCCTCCTCCTGTGATCGGCAAGATCGGACCGTACACCGTCTTCGTAACTCCTCCAGCGACTCCCAAGCCCACCGAACCCGTCGCTGCCTCGCCAACAAAGGCCGTTCCTGTTCATCAGCCTCCGTCGGCACCCGTTCAAGCTCCTCCGCCGGTTCAGCCGCCGCCGCAGCAGTTCCATAAACCGGCTGCTGCCTGGTCGCCATCGAACGCCTCGATGTTTGGGTTCTTCTGGGACGCTGTTGCTAAAGTCCAGAACGGTACCGTTTTGATCCTTTGTGCAGTTCTTGTGCTGTGTCTGAAGGAATCTTCTTACAGTCTGTTTGGTTGCTGAGAAACGGGGGACAACGAATGAAAATTTCTGGTGTTATTTTTTTTTCCTGTTATCTTGTTTCCGGTGAAAGGAAAATCTCGGAGACTGGACCTCTGTCTAGTTGTCGTCCTTTTCCTTTTTTCTCCGCGAAGAATTCTAAAAAAAATTGATTTATCTTTTGCCTTACAATATTGTCTTTGGCAACCTAACGGAGTAGGTCTTTTTTTTTTCTTGAAT
This sequence comes from Nyssa sinensis, assembly GCA_008638375.1. Classification (NCBI taxonomy): domain Eukaryota; kingdom Viridiplantae; phylum Streptophyta; class Magnoliopsida; order Cornales; family Nyssaceae; genus Nyssa; species Nyssa sinensis. Next base: position 1,870,171 of record CM018047.1, read on the forward strand.
AATTTTTCAACGCAATGGGGTGTGGATTAGAATTTGCAGATTCATTTAGATTATTTTCTTTTACATTTTCTCGGCAAACAGGCAGAAATATAGCATCTTTCTTTAATTTTTATTTTTAAAAATCATTTAATTATTTTATTTTATATTTTTTTTAGCACATTCGAGTTTGGATGAGTATGTGGCTCATTGGTTTGGATTGAATCAATCAAAGTATCAGTGGGCGTTGGATGATTATTACGAAAGCAAAGGAATGGTAGGCTTTTGATCAAATTACTTTCTCAGCCTTTTTGCTTTTGCTTGTTGAATTGATATTTTGTACATATTTCCCTTTAGTTGTTCTGTTTTGAAGCTTCTCTTTTGTATAGTTTTATTCAAATACATTGCCTATATTTGTATCTGGGTACGATTTTTTTGTTGCTCTGGTTTGTGTTTATTGTTTTGATGTTGGTGGGGTCTGTAGGTATGAACATTTCTTTGAGGTACAATTGATGTAGCTTATAAGCAATCTCTTATTCAATTTTCTAATTCTCACCAACACACCAAATATTTCTTCATGATTAAGGTCCATTCGGTGTTTCATGACTGAAAATTTGGAGATTTACCAGTTGACTCGTTTCATTTATTTTTGAACTTTACAAAGCAGTGTTTGTTTGTGCTTAGTTGAGAAAGTTAGTTAAATTACTCAGTATGCTATTGATTTCTTTTCTTCTCTTTGTTAAAATTAATTATTTTGTATTTTTATTTTTCAGCTTTATAATAGGATATGTATCACTTATCTGTCCAGACTCCAAACATTCTTTGGTCTGAGACTCTGAGGTGTAATTGTGGGTATTGTGCTCTGCCCCCCCAACACATGGCATTTGCTGGCATGACATGTGGCATGTTATGAGAGTGTCATTTGATCTTGCAAAGGTAGTTGGGAGAATCCTCCAATTATCCTTGCCACATGGACAATTTTCCAGATGTCATGTCACCGCCTTGTCATGTGCCACCTGTCAATTTCTCAATGCCTTTGGTGTTGTGTTAATCCCCCTTGATTGACCTCACACAACTTTATCACGCGACATGTCAATTCCGTATTGGATTAATGCATTAAGTGCCTTAGTTTAGGACCTCGGCACCTCATGGTTGGAGCGAGACTTCTTATGGACCATTTTGACCTCGCTGGCTTTTTGCCTCGCTCCTCATCATCTCGTTCTCAGTAAAGCCACCTCTTGGTGCACTTTCACCTTGATGCCTTATGCTTGCCTAGGCCGGGAATAGGGACTGGGGAGCTCCTTGAACTTGGTACATGACCGCGGAATGACCGTTGGCCTACTCTAGTGTCCATTTCTAGGATTCATCTCTTTTGGACACTTTGCTCTGGCACATGCTTTTCACACCCTCTGCCTGGAAGTTTACCCTACTCTTGTTTGCCACATACTTCCATAATCTTACATGTTATACCTTGTCAGCAAACATCGAATCCAAACCCCAACATTTTGGCTACTCTACCGAAGAGTTATTCTAGCAGGATGGTGGATACTAGTACTGCTCACAGAGGACGACTGTCTCCTCGTGTTGTCGCTGGCGATCCTGGTCGCGTGGGCAGTGTTCGAGCTCAAAGTGAGCAACATAGCTCCTCTAGCAACTCATTGGTTTCTCACCAATCAGTGACAATCATGCCCAAAGAATAATTTGAGAAAATGGAACAAACTGACCGACCAATTGATTCTTGCACCTTATTGGCCATGAAGAATGGAGTTTTGCTGAATTTCAAACCAACTATGCCAAATAAATAAATGACTGCTCCTGCAGCTCCACGGAACGAGGCTTTGGTGGATCGTAAAACAGTCACTGTTGTAGCATCTAATGTTAATCCAACTGTTGTAATCCTTTCCCCAGTGTCTGTTTCACACACTGCCACGACAAACCCTTCGGTCCAGACACCAACCCCAGTTCATCTTTCTGTACCCCCACTCTTGTCTCTACCTTGACCCCCACCACTAACGTTATTCTTGCTGAGGTAAAGGCCCTTCTACAATTGGGGGGCATCAGAGACCTCTTCCACTATTGCCTATTCTTGATTCTCGCCCTCAATATCCCCTTGAACTTGCAAGTATACCTTACCCCAAAAATTACACTTCTCCAAAGTTTATTTGTTTTGATGGAAAGAAAGGGAAGTCTCACCAGCATGTTGCCTGTTTCATGGAGAGCCTTACCCAATGTGACACTGATTAGAATCTCCACCTTTGCAAATTCACCAAGTTTCTCAGTAATTGCACTTATCCTATACTCCAACCCCGTACCAAATTATGCCATGCCAATGAGTGACTCACCACTATCGTCCTCACTGAAGTGGTTCAGGAATTAGTGAAGATCTTGTCAAATACATTAGTTAGTTTCGTGATTTCACCATGGATTGTTGCGAACATAACGTTGAAGACGAATTTGTGAAGGTATGCATTCAAGGAATGCTTAAGGCGATCTATATTCATTTTAACGTATGCATTTAACTTCAGCAAATCCAACGCAAGAAGGATGAGGACTTGCCACCTTTTCTATGTAAAATAGATGAGGCCGAGGCCATCCTTAAAAGGTGGATAGCTGATGATGGAATCAACCTTCTCGAGGTCAAACAAAATCCTTCTAAGAGTAACAAGATAAATCCCAATTATTTCCTTTATCACTGCACAACCAAACTTCCGATCAAGGACTATTGGGCCTTAAGGAATATCTCACACAAAGGAATCATAAGTGACGACCTTGTGGCCACCTTGAAAGTTGACGTTGAGCAAAATCCATTCTCTCAAGCATCAAGATAAGGCAATTTCACGAACATAATGTCTCACTTCGACTAACTTGACGAGATGCCTCATCCTCTTGCACTCGAGGTGACAGTTGCTTAAACGCTTGAGGACCAGAAATTCCAAACAACTAAAGAATACAATCGAGTTTAGTTGGCTCTTTGACCAACTTGGGATCTCAGAGCAACGGGTATTAAAAGGACCAAAGCTTTGGTCTAAATAGACATGGCCTTGGTGATAGGGAACAAGGACTCCACTCATGATTTGTTTTTGATCCTGGAGGATATTTGATTTATGTATTTTTATTTTATTTTAGGGCATAATCATTTTTAAGACTTATTTTATTTTAGGAGTTATTTTTATCTTAGTTAGTTTATTTAGTAACAATTGATTAATTGTAAGTTTAAGGGTTTATGATGAGAGGAGAAGAAGAAAAAGGAGAGTAAGTTTATAGAATAGAGCGGAATGGATTTACTCATTCCTACATGTTCTTTATTTATAGTATCAAAAACAAAAAATTACCAGTCTGTCCCATCATTTTAATAAAACAAATATTCTAACACTCCCCCTTAAGTTGGTGTATAAATGTTACACACGCCTAGCTTGCTTAATTGACACTCTTTTAGTCATGACATTAGCTAATTATTCTTTAGTATATACAAAAGGAGTGCAAATAAGGCCATAACTCAACTTCTCTTTAATTGAATGTCCATTTACTTCAATATGTTTGGTTCGATCATGTTGATACGGGTATGTATGTGCAATCTTGATTGTCACTTTGGTGTCACAATAGAGTCTCACCAGCCAACAAGAATCAAAGTCAAGTTCCATTATCATAATTTTTAGTTTTCACACCCCTTTAGTCTACGTTCACTCTGAAAAACGTTACTTGACACCCTTTTAGTTTGGACACCGGCTAATTGTTATTTAGTCTTTATAAAAGGAGTGCAAATAAGACCATAACTCAGGTTCTCTTTAATGAAATGTCTGTCTACTTCAATATACTTGGTTTAATATGCATGGACACCAGCTAATTGTTCTTTAGTCTTTACAAAAGGAGTGCAAATAAGACCATAACTCAGGTTCTCTTTAATGAAATGTCTGTCTACTTCAATATACTTGGTTCAATATGCATGGTTCGATCGTGTTGATATTGGGCAATATTAATGGTCACTTTGTTGTTACCGTAGTCTCACTGGACTACACGAATCATATTCAAGCTCCATTATCATAATTTTCAATCACAAAAGCTCACACACCTCATGTGCCATACCTCTAAACTTAGTTTGGTGCCATATCTCATAACAACTGATTGTTTTTTACTATACCAACTCACTTAGTTACCTCTAACAAATGTACGGTAACTAGTTACTGTCTGTCTATGACTGACCCTACCTAGTCAACATGTGTATATGATTCCAACCTCAAATGATTATGTTTGGAAAATAAAGGACCTCTCTTAGTTGTTGACTTTAGATATCGAAGGATTCTAATGACTACCTTTAAATGAAACGATTATGGAGAATGCATAAACTGACTCACCACGCTCACAACATAGGCAATATCCTATCGGGTATGTTAGATATAAATAAAGTTGCCCACAAGTCTTTGGTATCTACCTGGTTCATTGCTATTCTCGCCAAGCTTGTGATTTGGCTTAGTTAGAGAATCATAAGGTTTACAGCCAAGCATTCTCGTCTCCTCCAATAAGTCTAAAACATACTTCTAACTCTGAGTAGCACTATTGTCTGATCCATAATTAGAAGAATTGACATTCTAAGCACCATTGCTTGACATTTCAAGTCTCTTAAGGAGCAGCTGCATCATCCTTATCATCATTATATAGTGTCAACCACTAAAAATTTCTCTAGTCATCTAACAGTGATTCTTCCCTATCTTGTAACCATGGAGCTAAAGGATTATCTTCTTTAAAAATAGAGTCTAAGTTGATGGAGTTAAATTTCTCCTCTAACTTCCCTTGAGATCTCCTTGTGGTTTGTTTGATCTTTAGACTCGTGTTATAATACACAAACAAGTCTATTCAATTTTAGTATCTTAATCAATTCCTTGTCTTTTTGTATGTACTAGGCTAAAGATATTCTAGTTAGGTTCATACTTGGAGGATGTTGTAGTTTGATTCAACACTTTTACAACTATATATTAAAGTTCAGGAGCTTGGGGTATGATTTTCACGATAGACAATCTACGGAAGAGGGGATTTCAAATGTCTAGTAGATATTGTATGTGCAAGATCAACGAAGAATCGGCTGATCATCTTCTTTTGCATTGTAAGGTGGCTAGGGATATTTGGGGGTATGGTGTTGTCTCTCTTTGGGTTCAGTCGGGTTATGCTGTCCTCAATTTGGGATGTTTTGCTTAGTTGGAGGGGTACTCGAGTTAGGAACGACATTCGGCAAGCATGGAGGATTGCTCCTCTTTGTCTTCTTTAGTGCCTTTGGAGAGAGAGAAACACGAGAATTTTTGAGAGAGAGGAATCCTCCATGTAGAAGCGTAAAGAAATTTTTTTTTTTATGTATTTTTCTTTTGGCTAAAAGAAGATAGGCCAATGTATCTACATAGCTTCATGCATTTTTTGGAGGATTTATGGCGTTAATTATTGTAGCCTCTTCCCTTCTTTTGTATTCGGGTGCACCCCCCTCAGGCGCCTTGTTTATATATTTTGCATTCACTGATAAAAAAAAAGAGAGCTGTTGTGCTACAATGGATCCACCATTTAGCTGCATTATGTAGTGTCTAAATAGAATTATGATTCGATGACAATTTTAATGTAAAATATTGTGCATCATGTAACACTTCTAATCACTACTTACTAAGATTAGTTTGTGATACTGCTTGTTGAGCCAATATTGCCCCGGAGGGACCTGGTTTTCATTAAAATTGTAAAATTGGCAAAAATAAATAAATGCCATTATTGTAATTGTTATTGGTTTGGTGTATTTGCATAATAAGACAAAGTCCTAATTCATAATCTTACTTGGTTGATGGGCCTTGATTTTGATTATCAATCTTAGGCTCCAACCTTTGAATCACCTTTTTTTCACCCCATTCATCCCTACTTTATAGTCTGAGTTCCACCATTGGGGATTTATAGAATAACCTAACATTAAAATAATATAACAAGGGTTAGATATTTAAGAGAGTACAAATGATGTATGTAACTTAGTAGAAATGGAAACAACAAATTAAGTTGTGCCCACTTACCAACGTCATACAGGTTATGATGTAAATGAAAATTCTGACGCTTGTCAATAATCTTCTAAATACTCTTTGAGTAGTAGCAACAATCTCTTTGAATAACTTTTTTTACTTTTTCATGGGTTTATTAATAAACCCATTGTGGGCTTTTCGTCCCCATCGACCAATAATGGAGATTGATACAACAAGTTAAGTCATGTCCACTTACTAGCCTCATGCAAGTCATGATGTACTTGAAAATTTCATTACTTGTCTTTAATCTTTCAATACTAAGTAATGATGGAAATTGATACGACAAATTAAGTCATGTCCACTTACCAGTCTCATGCAAGTCATGATGTAATTGAAAATTCCATTGCTTGTCATTAATCTTTCAATACTCTTTAAGTTTATTGACCCAATAAATTGAAGAAAAAGCCCAACCACATGGCCCGAAATGCTTAGACCAAGTGGTTAGTAGTAAGGTTTTGTGGTGTCTTATGTCAACCAAACTCTTCTCACCAGATTGATATGTGATAATACATTTGCCTTCCCTACATAGGACCACACATCCTTGTGGGGGTCAATTCAAATCTCTCACAACTGTCCATAAGCGAACACTCTAAGGGCTTCTACCCTCAGAGAGTTGGCTCTAATACCATTTGTAACTCCCCAAGTCTGGTGTCTCAATAACATTAAGAAAGAGTCCAATCACATGGCCCAAAATACTTAGACCCAAGTTATTAGTAGTAAGACTTATGATGTTTTATATGCCAACCAAACTCTTTTTATCCAATCGATGTGGGATATCACAGTACCTCTGACTAGCTAGTTTTCCCTTACCTATTGCTTTATAAATAAAGCCCATGGTGGGCTTTTCATCCCCATCCACTAGTCGAAAGACCTTCATAAGTGGCTTATGAACTTCCATGATGTCATTTGCTTTGCTTCGAAAATTATTCTAGGTATAATCTTTTTCACATCATAAGTCCTTCCATGTTTTTTCTTCCCCCGTTTGATCATTCCCCACTCCTTAGAATTGAACATATTTATCATGTTACTTTTATTTTTTTTGATAAGTAAGAAATGTATATATAAAAGTGCCCAAGGAGGGCATCAAGGGCAAAAACTCCAAAAGCTTACATCTGTTTTAAAGAGCCAAAAAAATCAACAAAAGAAGAGACATTTACGGGGAAAGCCTCTTTGGCCCAAAAAAAATAATAAGTGTAAAAAGGCATCTTTACAGTAAGGAGTAGAGAGTTCCAGATCTTCAAAGACACGATTATTCCTTTCAATCGATATACACCACAAGAGGCAAATTGGGGTCAGTCGCCAAATCCTCTTAATTTCTTTTGGAAGGTTGCACCCTTCCCAAGCCAACAAAAGGTCTTTGACGGAGCTTGACATAACCCAAGAGAAACCAAACAGGGCAAGAATAAGATTCCAACAGCTCCAAGAAACATGATAGTAGATGAGAAGTGATCCACCCTTTCCTCATCATTCTTACAAAAATAGCATCTGCTAGCCAAAAGAAAGCCTTTTTTCTTCACATTTTTCGCAGTTAAGATGGCCTTCCAAGAAGCTTCTCTGACAAAGAAGGAAGCTTTAAGGGGGGGCTTTTGAGTGCCAAATGAGCTTCTAAGGAAAAAGAGGGTTTTCAGAATCGAACATTCTCTTGTAGAAGGAGCTGACAGAAAAAGAATTCTTATCCGGCATCCAAACCCTCTTATCCTACCTACCTTCCATAGCCCGAAAATTGTTGATGTGACAAAGGAAATAGCCCACCTCTTCAAGCTCCCAATCAAAAAAGTCTCTCTTAAAGCGAGGAGTCCAGATAAGCTTATTCCCAACTCTCTTCATACACTCATTAGCCCAAGCCGCCTTATTGCTAGCCAAACTGTATAACATAAGAAATTTCGGCCTCAACGACTCGACCCCATTCCAGACATCATCCCAGAATTTCACCCTATTACCATTCCCGATAACAAAACTACATCTTTCCTTGAAAATCCTTCAGTCACCTCCAATGTAACCGCAAAGACCACATTCCCTCGGACCCTCCGCATTTCCTGAACACCAACCCCCATTATCACACTCGTACTTGAAAACAATGATGTCCCTCCAAAGCTCCCTATCACTTCCACCAAATTTCCATAACCATTTCCCTAAAAGGGCTGTATTGAAGATTTTCAAATCCTTCATCCCTAATCCCCCGAGAGACACAGTCTTCTTGATTTTATCCCAAGCAATTAAGTGAATTTTTTTACAATCACCTTCGTGGCCCCATAAGAAATCCCTTTGAATCTTCTCCAATCTTCTGCTAACTGTCTTTGGCATAGGGAAGAGAGACATGAAATAGGTAGGGAGGTTTGCCAAGGTACTTTTAAGAAGGGTGAGCCTGGCTCTCTTCGAAAGAAGTTGGCCTTTTCAACCTGACAGCTTGCTAAGAAACCTTTCAACCACAAAATCCCAAACCCCAATGGATCTCGAGGGAGCTCCCAACAGAAGACCCAAGTAAACCAAGGGGAAGGAGCCTACTCTGCAGCCCAAAGTGCTGGCTAACATGTCCATCTCTTGAATCGGCCCTACCGGGGTAATGCTGTTTTTTGCAAGATTGATCCGCAAACCTGACACAGCTTCAAAACACACTAGAATACACCGGACAAAACGAAGCTGACGCACTGAAGGGTCACAAAAAATGATGGTGTGGTCAGCAAACAACAGGTGGGAAATGGCAACACCTCCACCGCCTCTGCCCCCCACCTAGAAGCCTTTGATGAGGCGAACTTCCTCAGCACGGAACATGAAGTGACTCAGGGCCTCCATAGCAATCACGAAGAGAAAAGGGGATAGAGGATCACCTTGTCTCAAACTTCTAGAAGAACGGAAGAAACCTGTAGGGGAGCCATTGACGAGGACTGAAAAGGAGACTGTGGATATGCACGATTGAATCCACTTCTTCCACTTCCCCCCAAAACCCATCTTAGCCAACATACCCATCAAGAAACTCTAGTTAACATGGTCAAAGGCCTTTTCAATATCTAGTTTGCACACAAGCCTCTTCCTTTTCTGTTTCATCCTAGAGTCATTGCATTCATTAGCAATGAGAGCCGCATCCAGGATTTGTCGACCCTCCACAAAAGCATTTTGGTTGGAAGAGATGATACTCCACAAAACGTGTGATGGTAGCACATAGTAATTCTCGGTCAATGGTAAACTGCTTCATGAAATCAACAACCCAATTAGAATTATAAATTAAACTTATGATTTCCTTTGCCTAGGACAACACTTACGCCATAGTCTTTTTCTTTCTAATATCATGTAACGTAGAGATTGGCCTAGGACAACACTTCGGCTCCTAATCTCTCCCTCTCTTTGGCCTAGTCTCTTTCCATCACCCCAATATCAACCCCAAGATGAGATTGGCAGCCATTGCCTCGATGTCTACCAACTTTTCTTCGATACCTTGAGCTGAGAAATGTTGCTTAGGTATCTAATTTTTGGCAATATCTCCACAGGCCTTTCTTTGACCCCTATTCAAGGATAATCTTGTGTTTTTTTTTTTTGGGGGTGGGGGAGCTATACTTTATTTTCTAATGAAACTTTCGGACACAAAATTTGGCAATATATTCTTTGTTTTTTCTTTGCTACAGGATTGCACATAATTAATTAATATGCAACTCGTAAAATTATCTGGGACCCTTTTTGGGTGGAAATAGGATTTAAGTAATGGGATCCATATGGTGTAAAAAAAAAGCAGAAATAGAATGCATATTCAAGGATCCCATACCCAAGCTAGGTTTGCCCTTTACACAAGGGAAAATATGTGCTGGCCTTAACAGAATTTTTCAGTTTATTTACCAATGATATTATTTTTTTGTTGGCAAATAAAAGAATGTGGATGGCAAAGGTGAGGCATATGACTCCCTTGTGATATTGGACCACGTGGATGGAAAGGAGCTGAAGAATTTTTGAAGTTGTGGAGTAACCTATACAGAATGTGCAGGCTATTGTTTTGAGCACCCTTCATTTTTTGTTGTAAGGGGGTTCAGCCTTGTCAATAGATAGTTTCTTTTCTTTTTTGAACTTCTTGAGAGTATAGTTGGTTTTGTACGTATATGGGTGCACCCCCTTAGTGCTATTTTTACAAATTATCTTTACTTACGAAAAAAAATGCTCAAAGAAATAGAGTGTCTTCCATACTACTGGTTTCAGTTCTTGTATATTGTTGTGTTCTGCATACAAAATTATTTTTTATTTCAAACGAGGGAGAAAGGGTGTCGAGACTTCTGTCTTTGAGATAAGATGAGCTGTAGTTTTTAGGGCTTAGGCTTTCTATCTGTTCGAATTTCTCTCAGAATTCTCTCTATCCTTTCCGTGTGATGCCTTGTTCCAGTGTTACCTGGAAGACTGGAACACAGAATGTCATGGTATGCAGAATGCGAACACAATATGTTAGATACTTTAAATGTGGTATGGTAGGGGTCAGGTTTATGGAGATAACATTGGTGGAATTCAACATGATAGGTATAATTGTAGGAGTGTTTTTTTTTTTTTTTGTCTTTTTACTCACATGATTAATGAGAATTAATATCATTGAAGTGGACAAATTATCCATATAGTTATGAAAATTTATTGTATTGGAATAAAACATGTAAAAACATTGAACTAAGCGTATGTATTTATGTTAATCTCTTGATTTGCATTGGGCTTTTTTTTTATTATTTTTCTCGTAAAAGGAAAATTAAGGAAAGAACTTAAATTTTTTTTTTTGGATTGCTAAATTTAGTGTTTTGGAATACTAATTGTTCTCGGTTTTGGAATGCGTGTATCGAAACAGAGATTGTTAGGGTATTTTCATTTTTTTGGCACAATAAAAATGAGTGTAATGCAACCAATGTAAAAAAAACCATGATTCCTTTTTCCTTGGAAACATTCAGATTTGGATGCCAAACAGAAGGCTTTTTAAAATATTTTGAAATGCACATGATACACAGGCAGTTTGTGAATTTACTATGGTGGCTTTTGATTTAAACTGTGCCTCTGATTGCTTTAATACTGACTTAGTGTTTTGTTGTTTATTATACCGAACATAACTTGATGTTCATGACTCGTTACCCTTGATTTAACATTTATAAAATACATTAACCACAGGATCAGGTAGATGCAAAAGCAAAGGATACATCCAGCAAAATACAAAATGTGTAATATGCTTGTTGGGCAAGTAAGAGAATGTTTGCCATCCTTATTTTGTTTTACCTGAATGTCATGAGAGTTTCCTTTTTATTTTTTTTGGTGACAAGTGAATGTCACTAGTTTCTTAAACTTGGAAATTGTTGTTTTGCAGGATTTATGTCAAGCAAGGACACCTGTAGGCTCTCCTTTCGAGTACAACATATCTATTACTCTAAATATTAACAGAATTACTTATTGATGTGTGAAGGCACTTTTCTTCGAACCGCTTGGGATCTGGTTGTTGCAATTCTCTTGTTATTATGCTGCCGCAGCTAACAGTCTCTTGTTAGGCTATGAGCACTGTGATCATTGCGAGTGACCCTCATTTGTGACAAGCTTTTTGTTCATGTCCTTCGTCAAGCAATCTCCCAATATAGATTAGTGTATCAGTAATGAAACTTTGATCTTAAATTCTTGTTATTGTATTTGTAGTTTGCTTTTGAGTAAAAGCATTGGTTTGCAAGATGAAAAAAAAAATAGACAAACTGTTGAATAGTTATTAATTGAGTGGATTTGATGTTGTTTGTTGTCTTCATCACAGAAGTTTTGATTGTCTCTCTGGATTTAATAGGGATTGCCTGCATCATCTGGTTAGTCCGTATTAAGCATATCATTAATTGTATTCATTTGTACTTATATTTATTTATTATTTTTTTAATCTTTTATGGGTCCAGCATGAAACTCAGGAGTGAGTGCCCTTGGGAACATTTAGGTCTGAGAAGTGGGGGAGGCTTTATTTTTTATTTATTTGTATATGCAGAGCTGCTGATCAAGTGTCAAATATTTTTATAGTTCAGCCTAGTTGATTTTTTTTGTGGGGTTTGGATATGATTGAATGATGTTGATATAGTGGATGGTGTTTTGCTTAGAGATATAAGAACAGTTACGTGGGAGTATAGGCTCGCGGGATCTCAGTAGTTTCCTCACCTTATACTGCCGCCTGTTTTGGTCTATGATCATTTTGGAATGCATACATAAATCAAATTTTATTATGTAGATAGATATTATAGTGGTAGTTGAGAGGGGGGGGGGGGGGGTGTTCGTGGTGGTTAACTCTGAAAATTCACTGTCAGGCAAAAAATAGCTGAAAGCTGCTTTGCGCTGAACTATGGATTTCCACAATTGCCGGCTGCAAAAAGTCCCCCCAACACCTTTACTGGTTCAATTAATTGACAAACACATACAAACGAAAAGGAAACATGTGGTTTAGTATATGATTATATGATTGTTAAAATAATTGTTCAAGTTTGGTATGATTCCGTTTTACTGGAGAATATTCATTTGGTGGAAATATTGTTGCGTGGTATGAAAGCATCCATGGAATTAAGCATGTATACAATTTTGTCCAACATAACATTAACAGCCTTCTGTCTACAGATTACTAATTCAGAAGCCTCTCATTTGTTGTTATTTCTTTATAAGGAAGCAACAGTGTATCTTTTGTGTTGAATCTCACACTAAACTAGCTATCCTGGATTGAGGCAACCATCAAATGATGGAGACTGAAACATCTGCAATTCTAATATTTCTGTGTAAGCTATTTTGTGATCTTTTCCTCTTAATTGATTTTTCCCTGTTTTTATTCTGCATCTTCTTTTTAAAACCTTTGAAGAAGATTTTCACTAGCTTGTAATTTTCATTTTTCTCAATTTACAGTGGTTATAATCTTCTTGAGATTATCATTGGGCTTTCGCAGATGTTCGGAGGGAGGAAGGTCAGGATTGTGCTCATATCCTCAAGGCTCAGAGCTTGTGTCACCAGCTATTGACAAGGTCTTGAATGAGATAGAGAAGCCCATCAGATTTTCTTCTCAGCAACTAAGGATTGCAACAGATAATTTCTCATATATTTGTTGGGTGCTGGTGGTTTTGAGTCAGTTTAAAAAGGAACTTTCTCTAATGGCTTGGTGGTGGCTGTGAAAGTTCTCAATGGGAGCTCTGACAAGAGAACAGACGATCAATTCTTGGCAGAAGTGAGTACTATGGGGAGAACACACCATATTAATCTTGTTCAACTTTATGGGTTTTGCTTTGACAAAGATCTGCGATCCCTCGTATACGAGTACATGGAGAACAGTTCCCTGGATCGGCTATTATTTAATAAGGATGAAAACATAGAGTGGGAGAAGTTGTATGATATTGTGATTGGCACAGCTAAAGGTGTTGCATATTTACATGAAGACTGCCAGCAGCGGATAATCCATTATGACATAAAGCCTGAAAATATTCTTCTGGATGTCGAGTTCTGCCCAAAGGTAGCTGATTTTGGATTGGCAAAGCTTTGTAACCGAGAAACAACCCATGTGACTCTGACTGCAGGCAGGGGAACTCCTGGGTATGCCGCACCAGATATGTGGATGCCATTTCCTATAACCCACAAATGCGATGTTTATAGCTTTGGGATGCTTCTGTTTGAGACTTTGGGAAGGAGAAGAAACCTGGATGTAAATCTGCCTGATAGTCAGGAGTGGTTTCCCAGATGGGTTTGGAAAAAATATGAGAAGGGAGAGTTTTTGGACGTGATGTTGATTTGCGGTATTGAAGATAAGGAGAGAGAAAAGGCAAGGAGAATGGCAATGACTGCTTTGTGGTGTGTTCAATATTGTGCGGAGATGAGGCCTTGGATGAGTGCTGTGGTGAAGACGTTGGAAGGAGGGATGCAGATTCCAACACCCAAAAACCCATTTCAACACTTGATGGCAGGGTCTTTACTTCCGGATCTCCTTGCTCAAGCAAAGAAAGGATTATGCAGTTCCCACTATGAATCTACTCGAACATCCACTGTGCCCTCTCATCCTTGTTCGACGCCTGTTATGACAAAATATGACATTGAAATAGCTGCTGCAACCTGAGGTAAAGTTTGCTAATTTAGAATACAAGGAGCTGAGGTTGAATTGAACCTTTAATTATTATTGTTATCATTTGCATTATTTATTTATTTTTTATGCCGAAACTGTACTAATTGATATTGATTTTCAAATTTTTGAGGGCAGATTTGAACATCTGACATGACAGATAACAAGGTTGGGTTGGTTCATGGGTGATATGGAAATCTGCAGTGTGTTGTAGGAAACTAGCTATGTCACATCATCTATAAAGAAATAAATATATTACATCAAACTAGTTCATTGGGTAATTTAAGTAGGTTTTATGCACCCTAATGAGCAGATTTGATGTGATCTGTTCGTTTTATTTTGTTTTTGTTTCTTTTTAAGAAAAAAATATAATTTTACAAGTGGCTGCTGTGTTTTTTTAGCATATTCAGATTCAGGGTAATGCTGTGCATATGAAAGTTCAGAAACAATAACATTTGATGTTCTTTTCCTTTTGTTGAATGGTTTTAACATGGTTTATTGATTGTCCCCAAATCCCTTAGCTATCTTGCAGCTGGCTGCTCAAATATTGAGTTCTTAGAAGATCATTCTCTTTTGTTCCATTTCGTGAGAAGACAAATGTCACAATCACAATTGGGAATCTCATGTGCATGACTGAACATCAAGACCTTTTCAATATCAAATCATCTATATTGCTTGGAACTTTTCAAAGTTTCAATACTTAAATGTGTTAATGCCAAAATTTTACCAACTAAAACTAGTTTTATTACTTAAATCGACAAATCAACTCTCTATGAGTGTCATACTTGAGTTATAACTGAACCTCATGAACTAAAAGTCTATAGAAATGGTAAAGAACCGTTACACAAAAGTTTTTTCTTTTTAAATACAAGGTGTTAGATTAAACTAAGAAATGACATACTGACGTACATGAAATCAGCCTCCTTCATGGGCTCAATTATCTAGAGCTGGATCCTTTATCTTGTCAAAGAGTTTAAGACTCAACTTTGCGAACCATCACCTCTGAAAAAGATAAGAATCAACAATAATGAGGTAATACTTCTCATATCGTGTCAGGGTTTGGAAAAATCATTCTTTTTTTTTTTTTTTAAAATTATCATACTTTATCTAATAAATTACAAATATTTTTCTCCTTTTTTTTTTTTTTCAAAACAATAAAACTGCCCTTTTCTTATTTTTTTTTTTTCAATTTTGACCAAGTTTTTTAATTTTTAATTTTTTTTATAAAAATAAATTTAATATAAATAACTCATTTTCATTTTATATAAAAATAAATTTAATATTTATTTAAAAATAAAATTTTAAAAAAATTAAAAAAATTAAATAAATATTTATTTGAAAATAAAAATGACAACAATCATATATTTTATTAAATCAAGACATCATCCAATCTCTTTCTATTCGACCACCAGCGTACGGTCACATCTGATATATATATATAGTAGAAATAAATTCAAATCCAACCAGGACAACTAATCCCACTCCAATATTAAAGACATCTAGTTCTGTTAAAACTCAATTAATGTACTTCATATATTAAGAAATTTTGTAAAATATGAGTTTGGTTTAATTAGCTCACCTATCACGTGACCCATTTTTTAAAAAATAATTAGGTCTAAATAATCATTGGTGGCTGTGCCAACCCTTCCCCTTCCAACTAAAGTATACCAAAAACTTCATGTGTGAGCAAACAGTCAACCAGGCAAAAAAAAAAAAAAACGTGATTTTGATTCGGTTGAACGACTTTATTGGACGATTCATAATCCGCTGTACACGGGATCCGATTACTTTTACGAATTGGATACCATTTGGTTAAAGATTGATTTTATGTTTGGTGCAAAATGAATTAATTATTAATTTATATATTATTAACAATGTCATTCTATATATATTAAATACAATTTTGCATTTTTTTTATCATATATATTTAAAATCAAATTAATAAAAACTTGTTGAATGCTCATTCTTTATCTAGTGCGTTTTGATATTCAATGCTTAGCTAAGCTTGTTGAATCGCATTGCATTTAATTTAGAACAAACTTACGACTATTGCAACTGCTTATCTAAACAGGTTTGGCTGCGAATATAATTGATGAATTTACACAAATAAAAATATAAAGAATAATTTTAGATCATTTTTTATAAATATAAAAATAAAGTTGGGATGACTCTCAAGTTTTGAAAAAATTTATATATAAATTAAGGATAGAAATTCAGATTTTTAAAAGTCATACTCGTGATTTTTCCATTGAGTTTCTGTTTGAAAGAATTTCAAATTATAAAAAAGTATTGATGAGAAAAAGTAGTAGAGATGGAGAAGATCAATTGAGTGTTTGATTAAAATTATTTAAACTTGATTATATGTTATAAAATTATTTTTTTGCCCTTTATTTAATAAATATTATATGTATATTTATATAAATTAAAAAACATATACTTATAAAATATATATATATATATATATACATACACATACACATACATAATACAACTTTTATATATATAATGTAGATAAACGTAATGAAAAGTGGGAAGAAAAGAATGAGAAGTGAGACATACTGGCGTGGAAAGAGAAGTACGGAGCTTTTTTCTAAAAGCACCTATGAGAGTATGAGGTGCTTCTCCCAAAACGGAGGTTTGACAATTTTTATGTGAGTCCATTCTTATAAAAACAACGTGACTTGTTTCTCCCAAACGGGGCCTGATTGCTAAGTTTACTTAAACAGGGATTAGAAAGACTTCTTATTTATAGCCTAATTTTGACCGAGTAACAAAAATATTTACTGTCTGCAAATATTTTACATAGTTGACTCAAACAAATATTTTACATAGTTGAATCCAACAAATATAATTTTTTTCCTTTTTATTTTAACTCCTTACTTAAACTTTTTTAGCTGTCTTTATCTCCGACTACCTCCAGTGAGCACTCTTTTGAGTTTTGGTCCCACCCACCATTATCAATTCAACCTTAACTGCAGTTTTTCTCATCTCTATATTAATATTTCTCATCCTACATGACCGAATGTGATTGGCCAGATCCATAATTACCCAAAATAATTTCAAGTTTTTTCAGATTTCCAACGTAACAAAGATGAAGATCTAAAAATTAACCATCAGAACAATTGAGGGAAAGAGTGAAGGATGAGAAGGAGAGTCCAGGTGATAGAACGGTGGACGACTGCAGTAAAAAATGGAGAATGGGCTGTGACTCTTAGTAATTATTATTATTATTTTTGGAAACTTAACTAATTGTTAATTGAGTATATAAATTCTATATTTTTTTAAAAAAATAAAAAGATAATCTCATTGAGTCACAATCAGTTTTGACCTAACTGTTAGTAATTACAAAGACACTTATCTCTATAAAGCACATAAAAACAGTTTCGGGACATCTAAAGAATGTCCTGAGGGTGGATTGAGAAATTTAAAATGAATGGATTTATAAAAGAAGTTATATTGAGAGAAGTCTTGCTATGGCTACAACCCACATTCAAAACTCTTCCAGGTGCTTGCCCTGTTGCCCATATCCATGCCAAAATGCCAACAATATATTTGTCCAACTCCAACCCTTCCCTTTTCGGAGTTAGGTGGGCTCTTTTGAAAGTTGGCTACACTTAGAATTCATGGTGTTATCTAGCTCTGTCTTCTTCCCAGAAAGATTTTCTAGCCCTGCTAAAGTTTGAATGGCAATCGGCGGCTAAAAACTCTACAATTATAAAATGTGATATCTATCAATGTCTTTGGTATCACATTGCTATCATATATAAAGCACAAGCCTGAGGAGTGAAGGGGTATATCGTAAGTCCCATCCATTGTTGTTTTTAGTCTCGTGACGGGTTAAGAGGTATGGTGCAGAAAGCGGTGCAAAGAGCTTCGTTCCATTCCAAATGTCAGACCTCTTGGCTCTGCTTGCATTTTCTTCTTCTTTTGCTTCTTTCTCGTATTGCTGCATCGAGCACCATCGTCACCACTCTACCTGGTTTTAGCGGTGATCTCCCTTTTGTACTTGAAACTGGGTGAGCTTTACATATTTCAAATATATATATACACACCTTTTCTTCTTGCTAAATAAAAAAGAAAACGTGAGCGTTGTAGATAATGGAATTTTGTATGTAGATATGTGGGTGTGGGTGAATCGGAGGAGGTGCAGCTATTTTATTATTTTGTGCAGTCTCAGAGGACCCCTGCCCAAGACCCTCTTTTGCTTTGGCTTTCTGGAGGTCCTGGTTGTTCTGGCCTCGGTGCATTGCTATATGCAAGTGGTGAGTCTTCCTATCTTTTTTAGGGGGTCCGGTACTTTTCATGAAAGACTAATGTTATCTGTACCAAAACTATATAGGAGTCAGAGCTATTATTTGTTACTCTCACGGGAATTGCACGCGAGTCGATTCATGCCCGTTGACAAATGAACAAAATTTGTGAATTTTATTGACAAAATTATTTATTTATCAAGTATTATAAATAATTATTTTATCAAAAAAGTAGTTTACCAAATGATGTTTCTAGTATTTGATGATTATTCGTTAGTCTCAGGAATAATGCACGCGAATCAGTTAATGTATGTTGACAAATTAGCAAAACATGTTCATCGATAAATTATTTATTTGCCAAGTATTATGAGTAATTTTTTTTATCAAAATAATGTGTTTAGTATTTGAGACATATCACATCATGAAATGATGCATAGCATATCTAATCTCTTAATGCCACATCATTTCTACCAACAAATTCACCACACCACCACTAGACATGGCTTCCATGGCCAAACCCACAGTCACATCAAAGGCTCCATCCCACTGTATCCTAGATAAAGCGGAGACCCTTCTTTATGTGGGTTTTGTTCATTAGTTACAATGAATAGTCGTCGTCATCATCATCATTGTTATTTACTAATGTATACTCTGGCAATATACATTAGCCAGAGTAGAGACGGACTATGGCATTGATGTCATTTTGCTTCTGTGTAGGGCCATTAAAAATCAACTATGAAGAATACAATGGAAGCACACCAACACTTCATCTGAACGAATATGCATGGACACAGGTGCAAAAATTTCACCCCTCTTTAATGATTTTCTGCAGATTATATATATGGGTGAATTGTGTAATGTTACAATTTTCTTTCTGAAAATGTTGAAAATCTTCCAGGGAGCCAATGTGATATATATAGATGCACCTGTTGGTACTGGATTCTCTTATTCCACCACCACCGAAGGTTACTACAGCGATGACTATAAATCAGTGGCCGACCTCTATGAGTTTTTAAGTAAGGTGTGTTCTAATCACTACTAATTCCCCTTACCCAATGCAGATTCTTATTAATACTTGATATATATCTAACTTAAAAACCATTTATAACTCCACAATTTCTAATGCAGTGGTTGTTGGATCACCCTGATTTTGCTTCAAACAATCTCTATATTGGTGGTGAATCATTTTCAGGCATACCTGTTCCCATGCTTGTTGAAAAGATATCAGATGGTAACTTGCCATTATGTGAATGACTAGTTAGATTTAATTCTAGTCTTTTCTTTAAAATATAACTCATAAAGACTTGGATTTTGGTAATGGGTTGCAGGTATTAAAGCTGGACACTATCCAGCCATGAATATCCAAGTACATTTTCTTTAAACTTGGCAGTACTTCTGTTTATTCATAACTCATTCTAACATGAAAACGGAGCTGATTTTCGGAAACTTACATTTATTCAGCATCAAACCTGTTGATCAAAGATTTAAAAGTTTCCTTTTTCTACCCCTCTTCTTGGCAATCAAATAGAGCTGAGGTTTTGGGTATGCTATGGATGCTTATAACATTCATTGAATTCTTAACAGGGATATATTCTTGTTAACCCTAAGACGGACACATATATCGACGATAATGCAAGAATCCCTTATGCTCATGGCCTGAATCTTATAAGTCCAGAAATCTACGAGGTATTTCGTTACTTTTTCGTTTCCCTTTCAAATACTTTGCCCCATACATATGATACTCAACTCTCTACACCGAACGAAACCTATATTCAAAAACAGATTTTTAATTTTAAAATACGAGATATGTGTTTGGCAAGTTATTTATTTTAATTTTTTATTATTTAAATTATCATATCCAAATGTATTTTTATAATTTTTAAAAAATTAATTACAAACTTTTCAGAAATATTTTTCAAAAAATTATATTTGAATCACTATCCAAGCGTAGTATGGCGCCATTTTACCGCACAACTTATACTCTTTGTTGGTTAAGATTTCATTTTGACAATAAATGTTTTGTGCTTATGAAGGCTACAAAAGAAAGTTGCAATGGTGATTATATAGATTCAACCAATGAGACCTGTTTAGCATACATACAGACTATTGATGAGGTCAGACAGACAAGAACTTCTACATTTCTTGTCACTATTAAGTTTTTACTGGCATTGAGATTGATTGTAGATTTGTATATGCAGCTGCTCAGTCAAATTAATTTGCTAAATATTTTGGAACCTTCTTGTGCTGCTGTTTCCTTGGAACCAAACAACATAAAATGGAACCGAAGATTTCTCAAAGAGAAGTCCAAAGATGACATCCTTTCATCTCCTAAAAGTTCGGCATATTGGTGTCGGGTACCCCCTTTTCTCTCTGTGTATATGTTTGTGTATATAATTCTTCTAAAATCAGTAAGTACAAAACTAATTCCTCTAATTCTTTCTAGGACTATACTTACGTGCCCCTTGGCGTCTGGGCAAATATGAAAGAAGTTCAAGAGGCTCTTAACATTACAAGTGTAAGTAGACTTGTTGAGTTATAACTTTCAATTAGTAGAAAACAGTATTTACTAAAAGAGTTTGCTGATGGTAACAGGGAACAGTACAATTTTGGAAGCATTGCAACAGTAGCCTAAACTATACTAATGTTGTCACAAGTAGTGTGGAATATCATGTGAATCTTACTTCCACAGGCGTACGAGCTCTCATATTCAGGTGATATATATAATTATATACAACTTCATTTTTACTTTTATGCCTTGTATTACTATCATAGTGAGATCCAAATACTTGCAATAATCATGTAAATGTATTGATTCTCTTAATACCCATAGTCTGGAAAACTTCTCAAGTTCCACAGAGGCTTTAGCAAATCCTGACTCATCAGCTACCGGTAAATGTATTGATTCTCTTAAAACCCACAGGATGCTGTTAGTCAATTCTTCGGATTCTGCCTTGTTAGTTGGTCAGATTGGTTTAGGACACCCCACTCCTGTGATTTCTTTTCTGGTACTCTTTCCTGTGATTGTATGGGATATTCACCTCTATGATAACAAGGTGGTGCTTTAGTGAAGAAGTCCTAGTTTACTAGTGAATCAATACTATTAGTTTAATACTTTTACAAGTGTTTATTGCATTTGTTCATTGATATTGTTGTTTATTTCCTACAGTGGTGATCATGACTTGTCTGTTCCAAGCTTAGCTACACAAGAATGGATCGCCTCTCTAAATATCACTTTGGAGTCGTCTTGGCGAGCATGGTATATTGACGGTCAAACTGCAGGGTGCGTCGAAATTTTGAAATTCTCTTACAATCTATTCCTTCTTTAATGATTAAGTTACAACCTTTCTACCAAAGGTTCCTTTTTTTTGGGTAAACTTTTAGAATAGTTAGTTATTAGCATGCTGCACCTAAAAGTTCAAGGTCTAAACTGCCGTACATCCTTGTTGATACTTACAAAACGAGGAAGAGTTTTGTAATAAGTAAAGGAAAAGGATATAAACATACAAGATTTTATATAAAAGTCCCATATAGAATGATGTGGTAATACTAATTTTCAATTTATAAGCTATGCTGATATTTGTTTTGTTTCAAAGTAATAGATATTAAATAGGCCACAACATTCTATATAAAAAATTTGTGCTATTGAAACAACACACTGCCATGTGGTGCCCCAGAGCTACTGAAAAACGTTCCCCCCACCTTTTTTTTTTTTATCAATACTAGAAGTGTCCACACAAGGGGCTGCCCAAGTGAGAAAGTATTTAAATAACCAAGATACACATGGTCCACGTGAGGGGCCACTCAAGTGGGAAAGTATTTAAATAAATCACACCATCGTCGTTATCAACTCAAGTTTTTAGAATAGTTGTTTATTAACAAATTTCAAAACTTCAATAGCTCAAAATTCTGTTCATAAGGCATTCTTAATAGTTTTATTTGTTCACTGCAGATATGTGAAGAAGTATTCAAATGATGAGTATAGTTTGACATATGCTACTGTTAAGGCAAGAATAACTCATACTCTCTACTTCTTTTTTCTGCATGATGTACACAACAATAACTAATGGAAGTTTTGTATGTTGTTTTGCCTTTGACAGGGAGCTGGTCACATTGCTCCAGAGTACAAACATAAAGAGTGTTACATGATGACTGATAGATGGTTAGCCTATTACCCACTTTAATAGATTGCGTGATGGCTTGGATTAGTCTAAATAAAACATTTTGATGTACTTTTAACACTATCAGAGTCTCTGAATATCCTTTTCAAGTGACAACTTTGATTCAGGTAGCCACGAGAAAGGAACACATGTTAAGTTGGGGCATGGTTGAGGCTGCTTTTGCATTTGTAATTTTAATTAGATGTTCGGAGTAATGTACTTAATCATTTCACCAAGTTTTCAAAACTGTTTTCGTATTTATTTTGCTTACAAAAATACAAAAAGATGCATTTATGAAAAAGTCGCTCTGGGTTACTTTTGTCCAAACGCACATTTTTACGTTTGGAGAAACTACCTTAAACCCTCACTTTTATACCAAAGTACAGAACTAAAACTCAAAGTCGCCACTTAATGTAATCTAAGAAAGTTGTGACCCACACTTTAATTAAGTACGCAATTAATTCAAACTATAAAATGATTGTAGTGATCATATAACCATGCAATAGATGTTTCAGTTGTTTTGATAATTCAAAACGTATCAAAAAAAAAAAAAGTGAAGTTGAAAGTGGGAACTGTCTAGGGGTAAAGATAAGATGGGAAAAATCAAGAATATGTGCCAATTTTAACGAAAGAACTGCATTTTAGAAACGGGATAATATAAAAAATGAAAGAAGTGGAAGTAATGACTGAAAATGTTGAAGAAGTGTGTGGAGGATGCCTGAAAACATCACGAATGTATCGAAAGAATAGTTTTGAAAAGGTTAAGATGAGTGGGCACAGTTGACATGCAAGACCCACTCGTGGATTATTGTGCAACAGTTTAAATTTTAAATTAATAAAATAAGTGCATTTGAAATATTTTTACATTAAATCCATAATTTGTATTTTTGAGGTGTGCAGCTATTTTGATTGACGTTGTGTTTGGTATCTTTGTGGAATTGGAAGGAAATTAGTTTTAATTTTGAGTTAGTTTAAATAAAACATAAATGTATTTCTATTGCATATCAAAACTGATAACCTCTGTTTGTGGCTTTCTACCGCGCTATAGTCAATTGTTAGAATTTCGTTTCAATTTTCAATTTTCAATTTGCGATTTGGTGTTGGTTTCACGCAGCCTAGAAATCGAAATCCACTCTGATTGTAAGGTAGAAATTCCAGTAAACCAAACAGATAATAACACAAATTGATTAAAATAAATACAAAACCAAAATTGTGGAGAAGAAAGAAATTACAGGAAAAGGCGAGTCGGTAGCCTTGAATTTGCCTGGTCTCCTCTTGAAATCAACAGAGAGCACCCGCAACAACTTTGATGAACACATGATCATCTTTTACTTCAGACAAATCAAATTTCAAGATTAACTCTCTTTCTGAAAAGAGGCGAACAAAAAAAAAATAGATAACATTAGAGGAAGAAAGAGAGAAACAGAAGAATAGATAAGAGGAAGAGAGAGACAAAACACTTACTACTGTCGGTGATAGGAACAAATGAACCACGGATCGTGTCGTGATGAAGAGAGGAACAATCGAGAGGCTGAGACAGAAGAGTCTGTACCCTAAAACAAATACCGATTTCACTGAACTACAACCGATTGTGCGATTTTTCAGTTAAACCAGCAAGTTTCAGCAGGGTCCAAATATATATATATATATATATATATATATATATATATATATATAGATATGGATGAAAGCGGACCATTTCTTGTACCGAACCGGTCATGATTAGTAGTGCGGGCATTTGATCACCGTTTCCCTTAAAATAGCTCTGCTTGAATACTTTTATTTGTTTGAGAAAAAAATCTTATGATCTGATCCGATTTTCACAACATTAGTCTAAAGCAATAGGAAAATTCTACACAGATTTGTGGGATCCATGAATCTAAAAATTTATTTTATGACTTCATAGTTTTTTCTTTTTTTTACAAACGGAATGAGATAAATTGTATTGAAAACAAAAAAGAAGTCGGTTTACAAACTTATCAGCATTCAAATAACCAAATAGAGAATCAATCAAAAAGGAGTTGTTCTAACCATATATTATAATGCTATCGACTATAATATCAGATCCTGTTAATGCATGTCTTGCTAAAGCATAAACAACACAAACACGAAAGAATAGACACCCAACTCATATTGAATGAAGACGTAGGATATCACCAATTAATCACGTCCATATCTTATGGAATTGAAGCTGAGACTTGACAAAATATTAACTAACATTTGATTGTAAAGTTTCACCGCGGGAACTACAAAGCCAGCATCTCGACTTAAAAGCAGGCCATCCCCAGCAACATAAGCCTCCATAATCAGAGCATTACTAACATGAGTCATAGTGTAAGAAAAAGCACCTAAAGAAGTCCGCATTCAAATCACGAATAATTCCCCCTACTTGATGATTGCAATCAAGAACCATCAATATTCAATTTCATAAAAGAAGCATGTGACTGCCAACAGGAGGTAGAAGATAGAGAGATGGGCTGACAACGGGACATGTGAAATCTTATGAGAATCCAAGAACAGAGAGTGAGAACAGAGGGTGAGTTCAAGAACAGAGAAAACCTTTTTGATGAATCTTTCTGCTTCTGTTCTTTACAAAAGGTTAGTTTACAAAAGTGGTACGGTGCAGCTATTTTTATATTATTACAAACCATGCAAAATACCTATCTGTCAAGACTGATTTCTAATTTCAGCTAACTAATTTTGACTGTTATGACAAACTAACAACCTGCTCAGCTAACTAATTTTGACTGCTATATACAAAACTAACAACCTGCTGCTATATACATTGCTGTTTGGGATTTAATCTTCATATCCTCAATTTGCTGTTGTATATTCCAACAGGACAACACACATGATGGAGATGCATACACGTTGAGCAGCAAAAGCAACCAGTTGAGGATCAGTGATAATATGATTAAAAACATGCCTTCTAAATACATCAGTGCTAATTCATGTGCAAACACTTTTTTGATAAAAATTTATTATCAACATAGCATTACTCGAATGTAATATATTGAGATTCAAAATTATATATTTCTATTTTTTAGATTTAAGATCCATACCTTCAAAAATATTTTTCTTTTTAGCATCAAAATGGAATATATATATATATATATATATATATTTAATCAATAATAAATTATTCTTGAAAACCTGTGGTCCAAGTGTAAGTGTCAATTTAGAATTGGTTCATATTCTAGAGAAGTGATCCTAGGAAAGTCAGTTAAGTAAAGTAATTCTAGGATGATAAGTCATTATAGTATAAAGTGAGGTGCACGACAGAACATAGGAACTATTGGGTGCTGCTGGATCATTACTCCCGGTTGTTGGATTACGAGTCACATGTATATTTATAGAATATTTTTGCATATGTATATCATATTTTTTAATTTTTTTTATTTTATATAAAAATAAATTTAAGATTTTAATCAATAAATACTTGAAAAATAAAAAGATTGATAAACAAAAAAATTATAAAAAAAAAACATGAACATGACAATTTTGTCATTTTTTAAAAAATTAACTAGAGGAGTATTTATAGTTTGTTAGATAAAGTAGGAGAAATCAATCTAATTTCAAAAATCTAAGAAGATATTAATATATTTGTAACAAATTTTAGAAGATGCTAGTATAATTTATAAAATAAAATAAAATAAAAAAATAAAAAAACATTGTCCAACAAAGAATCAGGTGTGTTATTAAAAAAAATATGTGATGTTGCACTTTCTAATCAGTGGAGCTCCGTTCTTCGTCGTTTATCAAACACTCAGAGAATAAGATCAAAGGGCCACCGAGTTGGCTCTGTTAGTAGCCGCTCGGATGATAAAGTCAGTAAAATCTAAAAGAAAAGACTGTAATTGAAAGTAATTGAAAGAACGTACCTTAGGGGTGTATTTATAGGTTGCTTGTCTCCTAAATTGGTTAAGATTTGGAGCCATAAAATTCGGGATTTGATAATATCCAAGAATAGCAGTTGCCATGTTGAACTCTATTTCCTTATTCCGAGGTCGGAAGTTTATAGGAGAATAACAGTTGCCATGTTAAATTCTGTTTCCTTATTCCGAGGTCGGAAGTCTATAGAAAGCGGTGACCACTTCGGAACCCCTCTATGGAGATATTTTATTTTCCTTATTACAAGGTCTGTAGTGAACTGATCGGTACCTCATCTGTTCTGGAAGCAGTACTGGAAGGGGTGTACTGTTCAATGCACTACCTGTTCTGGAGGCGTTAGTTCTAGAGGTATACTGTTCAGTATCCTACTTGCTCTGGAGTTAGTGTACTGTTCGGTACCATATACCTTTGAACCCTCTGTGCTTGTTTGATCTGGATAATACAATCCTTCTTATCTGTATCATGCTTTGAATATATTTGTCATTTTATGGTCCATCAGCTACTTCCCGTCGAGCCTCAGCGGATTGCGTAGCTGAGGTTTAGGGTTTCTTTCAAAACTTTGTGTGTTATTTTTCAGTCTATTAGAATCTCTAAAGCACTTATGTAGTTCGTCCACAGAATACCCAAAGTAGCCACTCTTGTAGGATTTTCAGATACTGACATATTGTAAGTCATAATGTATTGAGCTTTAACGCTTGTAATAAAATCAAGTTTCACCTTCAGATCTTTACTCAAGTTTTGAATTCAGATCTTTAAAACTAGAGACTTTAAGCCTCAAACCCTCATAACTTGTAATTAAATCAAGTAAAGATATTCAGAACTTGCAATTGAATCAAGACCTTCACCATTGAAGTACTTGTAGTGACTGAAAGAATGGACCAGACCTGAGGGTCTGTGCGTTAAGATGAACCAGACTTGGGGATCTGTGCATTGAAATGGATCAGACTTAGGGATCTGTGCATTAAGATGGACTAGACCTGTAGTACTTGTAATGGATATAAGGTTTTTAGGGGTCATTGAAATGGACCAGACGTGGGGTTTGTGCATTAAGATGGACCAGGCCTATAACACTTGTAATGGATACAAGACTTTTAGAGGTCTATATATTGAGATGGACTAGACCTGTAACAGTTGCAATGGCTGCAAGGTTTTTAGGGGGTCTATACATTAAGATAGACCTGACTTGTAACACTTGCAATGGCTACAAGGTTTTTAGGGGTCTATACATTGAGATGAATTAGACCTGTAACACTTGCAATGGCTGCAAGGTTTTTAGGGGTCTGTGCATTGAGATGGACTAAACCTGTAACACTTGCAATGACTGCAAGGTTTTTAGGGGTCTATGCATTGATAACGAACTCTGAGGTTAATCAGAAATAGCTTTGTTTATTGATAATGTCACGACCCCAAATCCGGCCTATGCCGATCGAGGGCTCGTGATCGGCTGCCGAGGCCTTTTCTGATTTTCATTAATCAAACGCAGTGGAATAAAATTTATTTTTCTATTGCGGAAGCGTCAATCAACACTCAAGTCAATATCAGTCATCTATTTATACATTCCATAGTAATTACAAAAATACATGATGTAATTTTTTCAAAGCTTGCTGATGTCATATTCGATATACAGTCCAAAATTCCCAAAAGGCAACTACATCATGACTAGCAAAATTCTATTACAAAAAGGGTTCATAGCTTTACAAGGCTCCAACTAGTCTGACTGAACCTGCTATTTCTTTTCCGATATCATCACCTGAAATAGGATAAAAATCCTATAAGCTCAACAGCTCGTGAGTATCCCAGCTCGTGAGCATTCCATAACATACCAGGGGTTTCAAAACTATTATATATTTCAATATAGAAATGTCAATGATCAGATATCATATGTTATCTTAATTTATAGTAGAAGATAACGGTATCAAATTCGCTTCCAATAAATCTCAATTTAACGATAATCATAAATCGATAATCAATAACATAGTTCAATAAATCAAAATCACAGTTCAATATCATGGTTCAATAATTCAAAATCATAGTTCAATATCATGGTTCGATAATCATAGTTCAATAATTCAAATCATGGTTCGATAAATCATAGTTCAATAATTTAAAATCATGGTTCGATAACCCAAATTCATAGTTCAATAATTCAGATTTATGGTTCGATTTCAATATTCATATTCAAAATGATATATTCCACTTCTATGGCCAGCAAATTAGAACCTCGTTGACTGAGATCGATGGGCTAGCTAGTTCGATATGCCGTATCAACACCGGCTCACCACAATATACCCTGTGGGAGGGTTCGATAAATCACAACCTATTCGATAGTGACCAATCATAGAAGAGTGTTCTATTCAAAGCATCAAAATCATATCCAAAATCAATAATTATCAATAGCAGTTCAATTACTCAAATCAAAGTTCTTTATTTAATATTTAGTTAAAAGAGTTCAAACATTTGTAAGAAGATCATATAACATTTGAGTATCTTACAAACACATTTTCTTAAGTTAAAGAAGACAATATAGTTGTCAATAGGTCATTCAAAACGTATACAATATAACTGTTAAACAAAGGCTATACAGGAAAACGATTTCATATGTCGATATATCATAACAGAGTTCAATATTTATATCTATACTGAAAATGTCTACCTCAATATGGTATGAAATACTCACCTGAATTCCAAAAGCTAAATTCCAAAAATCCTTCCTTTGAAGTTCCCTAAAATCACATTTCAAAGTCCGGTCACATTCCATAATATTACTCTGATTTAATTATCATTAATTCTTTTTCCTATTTTAGTTACATTTCTTGAGTAGTTTCTATAAGTTTTAAAGTTTGATTCTATTACCTTACATATTTACGTGTCATATTTTTCTGTACCTTATTTCATAATACGGACCTCACCATTGAGTCTGGAACGTCAAAGAAAGTCAATTTAGACTCCTTTTGACTTCTATTTGGTTTCAGGAGCACTGAGGGCAATGTGGTAATTTATACTTTAACGTGTCTTATTTTTTCAGAGTCCCATCTCATGAAATGGACCCCACCATTGGATCCAGAACGTCCAAAATAGTCAAAATGCACTATTTATATGTTTAATTTGGACTTCATTTGCTTCATATATGACCCAAGGGCAAAATAATAATTTTACTTTATTTATTAAATAATTAAATTAATTATTTAAATATTTTCCAGTGGCTTAATTGCATGAAATTCTTATCAGTTGGGCCACAGTGAAATTCTCTAGAAATTCTGTGGTCGGTTCACAATTTCTCGGAGTTACGGTCTGAACCAATGGGTTTATCAGTCAAAACCTTAAACCGGTCTGTTATATCACTGAACCAAACAGTTCAGTTTAATTCAAAGAACCGGATTAGAATGTCCCAGTTCCTACCCTATCCCAGGTTTGGCTAAACCCAAAACCCAATTTCAATTTTGTATCCCTGTTACCAAACACACCTGAATTCTCTTTTAAAACCCAATTATAAAACGACACAGTATAGCTTGCCCCTTTTATTTCCGGTCGGGTCCCGACCCGATCCGACCCAAACCCGATTCCGTCTTGACCCAAGACAACAGTGTTGTCTTCTTCGCTTTTCCGGTTAGAGAACATTAGGGTTCCGTCACCTTCTCCGGTGACGGTGACCCAGTTCCGGTGATATCTTGGATCAAATCCAATGCAGTTTTCTCCCTCTTCCCTCAAGGATCTCAACCCTAACCTTAGTTTTCATCAAAACCCTCCCCATCTTCACGAATATAAGGATCCATAGCTCCGGTCGACTTTTCGGCCAAACCTTCCCTCTCAATTTCGTGACTTTTAAGTCACAGGTTTCACTCAAATTTTATCCTAGATGTTTTCTGCATCATTATAGATCATTTTCCCAAACTAAAACTAAAGTTTTAAGCACAAAATTTGTGAAACCCGTATTATCACTCCAACCTGCAACTCAACATTTCTTACTAATTTCTCAACCATTTTAAGTGATTCTTTTTGCATTAAGTTCCAATTTTCATACCCTATAAGTCCCTAGCATTAAATCAAGTTTTGAGGCTTTAAAACTTGAAAACAGAATTTCACTTGACTTACCTTTTTTTTTTTTTTCTTTTTTCTTCTTTTTTTTTTTTTTTTTTTTTTTTCTGTTTGTTCTTGCTGCCGTATCCTCCACTTCTGTTTCCAACACTTCAATTCGCCCCCAGTTTTTATCCCCTTTGTTTTCTTTCCATTTTTCTCAAAGCATACGTATGTATGTATATATAGCAGCCACCGCCCTTGATTCTCTCTATCTATCTCTCTCTCTCTACATAACTTATCCCAATTTCAGTCTCCCATTTCGGCTGCCTATCCCATCTCATAAATTTCTCTTTTTCTCTTTTCATTTTGCATTGAGTGAGGGAGAGATATTTATATATAAAATACATATATATATATATATATATATAATAAAACACACACACATTCCCATGAAAACACACACACTACCGACACACACACACACTACTGTTCACATATATACATATATATATATATATATATATATTTTTATTTCATTTTTAATTTATTATAGTTCGGGTTTATATGCCATGGCCCGGGTTTACCGGGTCGTGTACTGGCTAACTCGGGTCAGTCTCACCTAACTCGGATCGGGGTATTACAGATAATACTTGCGTAAGTGTTTGATGTTCCAAGGTCTGGGTACAGACTTCCCAGTTAAATCTTTTAACCAATAAGTCGTGGGTCTGATTATCTTTTATAAGGTCCAAATTTTCTACAAGCTGTTGGCTATTGGCCTCTTGGTTAAAGTGATCTGTTTTAAGAGTTGGCATACCAATTTGGACAAGAATGATTGCCTCAGTGCCATAGTATGTCTTCAAGATTAATATATTTCCGTACTCGTTTCATAAGTGCAACCATGTCGATGAGAGGATTTTTTGTCAAAGAATCTTGAAAGCGTCCAAGCCCTAGGCTAGAGGTGAGAGTTGCTACTAGGAAGCTCGGGCTGTAGTCCGTTATCTCTGTGGCTACTGAACCTTTCCTTAACTTTCTACTAGTCGGGAAGCGATCAAGGAATCTCATACTGAGCTCATAGAAATTGGTGACTAAGTTCTAGGGGAG
Source organism: Nyssa sinensis (assembly GCA_008638375.1). Classification (NCBI taxonomy): domain Eukaryota; kingdom Viridiplantae; phylum Streptophyta; class Magnoliopsida; order Cornales; family Nyssaceae; genus Nyssa; species Nyssa sinensis. The sequence continues at coordinate 1,901,657 of CM018047.1, forward strand.
GTTGTAGAACCACTTCAAGGTGGTACCTTTGAGGCTTGTCACGAAGGTTCGCCACATGAAGGCATCAGTAGCCCCATGTAGAGCCATTGTATGCTGGTAATGAGATAGATGGTCTCCAAGATCCTCAAAGCTGTCGTAGAGGGTGAACTTCAAGATGATGAACTTCTTTGGTCGTTCCTCTATCATTATAGCAGAGGTGAATGGCGTAGCGAACCTTCCGAGCAGCTTTCCCAATTCAACTTGCTCTAGAGGGGCGTGGATCCCTCTTGTAAAGACGATCTGTTCTAGGGAGTCTACTATTTCTTCTGTCCTTTGAGGAACTCGGGGCAAAACTAGTTGTGGATTTGGGCCCCACTGTTGGCCCTCTCTTGCAACTTTAGTCCTTATATTCAACGGATGAATTTGTCCAATAGTGGCAGGGAGACGTTGCCCCCCTTGGACTGGGGGAACTGGCGCCGATGGAGGTTGAGACTCGGGCGGCACTGGATTGGCCTCTAAAGCTGCTGGAGTGGGAATCTTTGTCCTCCTCTGGTAGTGGATAGCAGGATGGAAGGCAGGCATCCCTCCTCCTGGTGCGATTGATGGTTGGGGGTCACCCCCTATGTGAGTGGTACCATTAGGTGGTACTGACTGCACGTTAGGGGTCTCCCTATGAGGAGGTCCTGCGTCCGTGGTAGCGGCAAAAGGTCGAATCCCTTCATTGACTACGCTTAGAGGAAGGTGGATGGGATTGTTTTGCTGGTTTTAGGCCATAGAGGCCAAGACTTGGGATATGGCAAGGAGTTGCTCTTGTATTAGATTGGACTGTCGTTGAATCCGATCAAGTTGTTGTTGTATATGATCGGGAGTTTGCCCCCTTCCTCTACGAGCCGAAAGCTGGTTTTAGGGGTTTTGAGAGCCTTTCCTTGGACGAAGATTGGGAGCTATAGTTCCTTAGAGACGAAGGAGTTGTTTCTGACTGAGAAATTTATAGAAACGATTGTCGTTTCTCACTGACGGTGCCAAACTGATGTTGCACTTTCTGATCAGTGGAGCCCCATTCTTCGTCGTCTGTCAAATACTCAGAGAATAGGATCAAAGGGCCACCGAGTTGGCTCCGATGGTAGCCGTTCTGATGATAAAGTCAATAAAATCTAAAAGAAAAGGTTGTAATTGAAAGAGTGTACCGTAAGGGTGTATTTATAGGTTGCTCATCTCCTAAATTGGTTAAGATTTGAAGCTATGAAGTTCGAGATTTGATGATATTCGAGATTTGGATAATACAATCTTTCTTGATCTATACCTCGAAAAGTTCTGTACACATGGGTTATGCTTTGAATATATTTGCCACTCTATGATCCATCAACATGTATATTTTAATCAAGAAATACTTGAAAAATAAAAAAATGATAAAAAAAAATATGAAAATGACAATTTCGTCATTTTAAAAAAAATTAATTAAAAAAATATTTGTAATTTGTTAAGTAAAATAAAAAATATCAGTTTTATTTAAAAAATCTAATAAAATATTAATATATTAATTACAAACTCTCAAAGATGTGAGTATAATTTATAAAAAACAATAAAATAAAATAAAAACTCATTGTCTAAACAGAGAATCAGGTGGGTTATTAAAAAAAACGTGTATATTTTAACAACACACGGTCAAACAAGAAGCACACGAGGCAGTTCATTACAGCTAACTTTCAGAACTAGTGCTGGAAAGTTGGGACTTGGCAGCCCTTTCAACTAACATTTTCTCCACCTTCTTATGTTTTCTTATATATAGACTTTGGCAGCCCTTTCATCGAACATTTACAGCCCTTTTCACCTATCATTTACAGCCCTTTCATCTAACATATTTACTCCACCTTCTTATGTTTTCTTATATATAGACTTTGGCAGCCCTTTCATCTAACATATACTCCATTTTCTCATGTTTTCTTATATAAAATATATATAAATTGTAATCCCCCTTTTGTTTTCTTGTGGGTCTCTTCAACTTCTGGTCCAATTTGGGCGACATGGTAATGGCACCAAAAGCAGCAGAATCAGAAGTAGCTAATTCGCAGTGTCTCAACACTCTCTGCAATAGAAATGGTTTCAACATTCCATTGTGTTTGTGGCTACTTCTTCTATTCTTTCTTTCGGGCTTTGCAACCTCAAGCACTATCGTTACGACCTTACCGGGTTTTAATGGAACTCTCCCCTTCAAACTTGAAACTGGGTAAGTTTTTTGTTCTTTTACTCTGTTTGGTTGATGAGAAAATGTGGGAAAAGAAAACAAACTCAAATTTTGAAATAGTGGGATGATTGATTTTTGTACGCATGCAATGCAGATACATTGGTGTAGGTGAATTGGAGGAAGTGCAGCTATTTTATTATTTTGTTGAGTCACAGAGGAACCCAGTACAAGATCCTCTTATGCTCTGGCTCACCGGTGGACCTGGCTGTTCCTGTCTCTCTGCTTTCTTTTTTGAAAGCGGTTAGTTTCCTATCCTTTAATCCTCTTTTATAAAATGAGAAATGTTAAATTCAGTCACAATGAATAAAAATTTAAAATTTAATTAATACGTATATTATACATGTATAATATTAGTACATATAATACATGTATTAATTAAATTGTGAGTGATGACACTCAATTGACTGTAACATTTTCTTATAAAAAATCATGACTTTATAATTAATTAGTTGATTAGGTCATGTTGGTATCATAAAATAGACATTCTAATAATGTTTATTTTAATTTTTTAATTTTATTTAATATGATTAAAAATATTAATTGTATAGAATAAATATTTTATTAAAAATCATTCTAAATATTCATTTAGTCAAAATGAGTCCATTTTTTATTTTTATTTCATAGAATGACTATTCCATTCATACATAACAAACATGATCTCATTGTTGGAGGCATCAATTAGGGACAATGTTTGTTAGATTCTACAGCAAATGAATGAATTAAGCGGCTTCAAATTATTAATTAATTTTTTTTAATAATGCTACACTTTTAAATTGGCATGTCAACTTTTTATTCCAAATGAGGTGGTGCTAATACGTGATATATTATTATACTACATTAATTATATGATTTAAGATATTGTTTATGATACAATGCTAATGTAGTGTTACATCACTTGGGGTTTAAATTTGGGTTACAAATTTAGAAGTTGTAACATTGCCATGATTTTTTTGAGTAATTAACATTGTTTTACAATGAATAATTAATAATTTTATTATTTAATAGTTAATATAAAAATACTTATTTTATAGTATTAATTATTAGAATAAAAAATAAGAATAAATTATACTTATCGCTCCTGAGATTTATAACAATTAAATTGACATTTCTCGAGATTTCTGAAATTACACTGACATTCTTTACTTTACCTAATAATATACAGATATCTCCTTACAAATAATTTTTATCTTAAAAAATGACGAAATCACCCTTTTTATTTATTTATTTTTACATTTTTTCAATTTTGACCAATTTTTTTCTAACTTTTTTTAAATCTATTTTTATTATTTTATTTAAAAATAAATTTAATATATATAACTTTATTTTATTTTATATAAAAAAATTTAAAGATTTTATTAATATTTATTTGAAAAATAAAAAAATTTGGTCAAAATTTAAAAAATTGAAAAAAAAAAAACATGAAATGAGTAATTTTGTCATTTTGAAAAAAAATTTGACTTGAGTGGGATATCTGTATATTGTTTAGTAAAGTAGAGGAGGTTAGTGTAATTTAAGAAACAGAAGGTCAGTGTAATTATCATAAACTTTAGGAAAGATTAATATAATTTATCCTAAAAATAAACATGTTTATGTATATATACTATATAAAAACTAATAAGAATGTCAAGTTTTTAAAAATAAAAAAGATATCAGGAACTTTCTTATAAATTTAAATTAGATATAATAAATATTTTTTCTGAAAAAAAAAATTCATAAACTTTGCAAATTACTCTTATTTTAATGTTTAAAACCACACAATTGTAAAGAAAAATTTCCACTAATAAAAATTATTATAAAACTTAATATTTTATATATCTATTAATTAATAAATTTTGAATCTTTCAAAAATTATTAGTTACTCGAAGTCAACTATATAAAACTTTTATTTTTTGGTGCTCACTCTCACCTATCAAAACCTTTTGAAAAAATAATAACAATAAAGATTAACCTCCAATTAAATTAAAGTCAACTATATAAAACTTATATTTTTTGGTACTCTCTCTCACCTATCAAAACCTTTTGAAAAAATAATAACAATAAAGATTAACCTCCAATCAAATTAAAGTCTATATTATATTATTACGATATTTTAAAATTATTTTATTTTATTTATCACAACTTAACAAAGCAGTTATATTTTCTTAGATTGTAAATGAATCGAATTAAATTAAAATTTAGCTCATCGATAATTGGGTTAAATATATGTTAAATAAATCTAAATCTGACCTATTTAGTAGATAAAATATAATTTAATCAAATATATGTTAGATAAATCTAAATCTGACCCGTTTATTCATATTATACTAATTTCAAAATGCATTGCCGATTCATTCTTCCTTTCCTAACTAACAAAATGCATCATTAAAATCAACAGTAAATAAACAAAAATTGCAAATAATTTTTTAATGGAGATATTTTTTTTAGAATGATAGATAACTAGATATAATGGGGGTCACTAAAGAGCACATGGGATTACAAATACTTTTCATTCATTTATCTCTAATTTTTGGTCCATCCAACTGTGCAAAAAATCTGCTCATTTATAATTGTACCTATAGTCTCAAGCTTATTTTTGCATACTTTGAGCATATTGATACATGCGTTTTCGATGTGTTAAAAATATTATTACCTAAATAAAATTGGTAAGACATAAAAATAAATAACAAAACGAATCTAAAATTACATGTACACACAAAAATACAAAAAATTATATAGTTTACTTTAAAATAGGGTTATATCTACGACTACTGTAATTTTATTATGATCTGAAAAGAGTTACAAATTATAAAAAATAAAATTTTTTAATTATAAATACATAATATTAAAGTAACAGTAAAATAATATGAAATATTAAAAATAATCTTCAAAATAATTCGCAGCCTCAAATCCCCTCATTCAAGAAAAACTTATGTAAAATTGGATAAACAAAAAAAAAAAAAATTAATACTTATCAAAATTTATACTACCTAACCCGATGACCCATTAGACCTAAAATTTACACTACCTAACCCGATGACCCATTAGAGCTAAAAAGACTCAAACGCCGTCAATTGCAAATGGAATAAAGTCTGCACCCATGTTGAAGCGACGACGAGAAGGCAACACCGATTTGACAGCTTCGTTGCCACGAATAAAAGTAGTTTTGCTTTTGGTCCATTGAGGCTTATGGCGGTCTTGTTGAAGGCATGAATGGCTTTGTCTGTCTGCTCGTGTTAAGGTGCCGTTTTACTGTCAAATCTTCTTTAATAAATCGTGAACCTGTGTACGAAGGGGGCATTGGTGCGGTCAATGAAAAAGGAGAGAAACGTGTATGCACAAAGTTGGATTTCGTGGGTAATTAAATACTCCCTCAGTCCGAATTAATAATTTTTTTTAAAAAAATTAATTTTTTTATTTTAAACAATCATTTAATACTTTTATCCTTAATTAAAAAAATAAATTTACAAAACTAATCTTCATTCACATTGAGTAGTACATCCACATTAAATTTGTGAGAATAATTTAAAAATTTTACAATTATTTATACATTAATTTTTTAAACAAAACTTTTATTATGAGACATTTCAAAATGAAATAAGAAATTTTTAATTCGGGACGAAAAGAGTAATGAATAATAAATGGGTGCATCACATATTATAAATCGTATATGGATTATAAATTACATATGAAAAATAGCCTTTCAAATTTTTATCTTGATGTAACATTATGTATTATTTTTAAATTTTGTGTGATTTTTAAAATTACAAATTAATAATGAATTATGTTAGAAATACAATTAAAAATATAATAATGTATTATATTAGAAATATAATTAAAAATATATAATTTAAGGGGTTGGCCAATTTTAACTCGAAAGAAATTAATCATCAACCCGAACCCATTTAGTTCGGGTGAGTTTGGGGGTTCACAGGTTCGGGGTTGATCTGATGTGCCTCCCTAAGTCCAACAAAAAAAATCCACATAACATGTAATTGATTCCCCTTATTTTGACGCTGCTTCTCTGGCCAGTGCCGTTAAGCCTCCATGTTTTCCGACAAATAGACTTTCTCACATCATCAATCTTCAACCGAGATAACGTTTGTCGTCTTCACTTTCTTTTTCAATGTTTCACCTTTCTTTCTGAATTTTATTTTCTACTGCAGGGACTTTTAGTTTGCCCTGCCTAATCTCGGTTTTTTCGAGAGAGAAACTACTGTAAATAGAAATTCAGTAAATAAACTATTGGTAAGTTAGAGTAATTCGGGCAAATGGATATTCTTTTCAATTTTTTTAGGCAAATTGACATTCTCTTGAATTTTTTTGGGCAAATTATGAGTTTTATTAAACGTAAGGTGAAATTACAGTGAAATAACTTTTCGAAAACACCCCTTTATAGATAGTTATTGGGTGAATGGGGGCTTGAGGAGACTTAACTGGAAGATGATTTCGGTATTAGGTGACAAATTCTAGATCTCACCATGGATTCTCGGTATATAGATGAAATAGGAGAATAACAGAAAAGAGCAGAATAGCAGAGAAAAACAGAGTGAACAGGCAAAAGTAAATGCCCTGTATTGAAATGTAAAAATGTCCAACCAACCTGATCTGATTACATCATCCCTTTTATATTCAAGTTGGAACTAACTAGTAACTAACTAGTTAAACAAACTAACCAACAGTAAAACAAATCAATAAAATTGAATATTGTATTCTAATAGTCCCCCTCAAGATGGAGAATAAATGTTAATAATTCCGATCTTGGAGAGTAAGCTGTGAAACTGATTGCAGCCGAGCGGTTTGGTAAAAATGTCAAATGTCACTTAGTTGATGTGCTGAAACAACATGCAGAGGTTTAATGAGATTCTTCATCATCTTCTCTCTAACAATGTGACAACTATTTCAATGTGCTTTGTCCTTTCATGGGAGACATAATTTGCTGCAATGTGGAAGGCAGCCCTGTTGTCACAAAATAGCAATGCAGGTTGAGGATGATTTATGTGAAATTCTTTTAACAAAGCAAGTAGCCATGTTAGCTCACAAGTGGTTGAGGCCATAGCCCTATACTCGGCCTCAGCTGATGATTTGGATACAGTTTGCTGCTTTTTAGATTTCCAGGAAATCAATGAGTCACCAAGGAAAACACAAAAACCTGTGACTGATTTTCTTGAGTCCACACAACCTGCTCAATCTGAATCACAAAAGGCTTTGAGATGAAAATCTGATTTTGAAGGGAAGAACAAGCCTTGAGCAGGTGCACCTTTCAAATACCTCAATACCCTGTGAGCTGCATCAAGATGTGATTGCCGTGGTTTGTCCATGTATTGACTTAAGACTTGGACTGCATAAGTCAAATCTAGACGTGTTGTAGTTAGGTATATTAACCTCCCTGTCAACCTACGATAGCTAGAAGGATCACTGATTAAATCACCGACAGAAGAAGATAATTTTGTGTTTTGTTCCATAGGAAATTGGACCGGCTTTGCTGCTAACATACCTGAGTCTTGGAGGATGTTTAAAGCATATTTTCTTTGGCACAAACTTATGCCTTGTTCAGATCTGGCCACTTCTAGGCCTAAAAAATATTTAAGAATTCCCAAATCCTTTATCTTAAACTTGTTGTCTAGAAATGACTTTAAATCAGCAATGGAATTCAGATTATTGCTTGCTAGTATTATGTCATCTACATAAACTAGTAAGACAATAAATGAATCAGAAGAGGACTTAGGGAAGAGAGAGTGATCAGATGCAGATTTTGTGAATCCATACTCAATTATGGCAGAAGATAGTTTAGAAAACCATTGTCGTGAAGCTTGTCGTAAGCTATAAAGAGACTTAGTAAGCTTGTAGACTCGAGTACTCCTTTTGTTGTAAATCCTGGTGGAATTTCCATATAAACTTCTTCATTAAAGTCCCCATGTAGGAAGGCATTATTTACATCCAACTGATGTAAATGCCAATTCTCAGCAGCAGCCAACGCCAACAAACATCTTATTGATGTTAACTTAGCAACGGGAGAAAAAGTCTGCTGAAAATCCAAGCCTTCCACTTGTGTATAACCCTTTGCGACCAAACGGGCTTTATACCTTTCAATACTCCCATCAGCTTTATATTTAATACGATATATCCACTTGCAACCTATAGGTTTCTTTCCTTTAGGCAAGGAAGTAAGAGTCCGCGTTTTGTTTTGTTCAAGAGCTTGAATTTTAGCATGCATGGCTTCTTGCCATTCAGGTATTTTAATGGCTTGATGGACAAAGGTTGGCTCAACATGAGATGATATTGACAAGGTGAAACATTTATGAGAATGTGAAAGCTTGTCATAAGAAACAAAATTAGAAAGAGGATAATAAGTACCTTGAGGATTTTCTGCCATGAAATCCGATTGTTGAGAGTGAAGAGCTTGGTTATTTTCTGTCATAGCTAACTGACAGTGATAATCTTGCAAATAGCTTGGTTGTTAAAGCTAACTGACAGTGATAATCTTGCAAATAGCTTGGTTGTTTTCTTTGTCTTGTGGATTGTCGAAGAAGAGGAGGAGGAGGAGGAGGAGGGGGAGGATTATTTGAATTAGAAGTTTTTGATTCAAAGGATAGGGAATTTGTTGACAGCATGTTGTCATAAGGAGTAGATGTTGGCATTTCAGAAATGGGATTTGGTAAGACTAAGAAAGAATCAATATCTGAAGAATTAGATTTAATGGAAGAAAATGGAAAAATGGATTCATGGAATACTACATCACGTGAAAGAAAGGTTGTATGAGAGTCAAGATCATATAATTTGTACCCTTTTACAGCAAAAGGATACCCAATAAAAACACACTTTTTGGCTCTAGGTTCAAATTTGGATCTATTTCTAGTGAGAGTAGAAGCAAAGCACAAGCATCCAAAAACTTTTAAATGTTTGTATGATGGATGACAAGAATGAAGAACTTCATATGGTGATTTATTAAGTAGTGAAGGTGTAGAAGTTAAGTTGATTAAATGAGTTGCTGTTAAAATACAATCTCCCCAAAACTGTAAAAGTAATGAGGCTTGAAATCTAAGAGATCTAGCAACATTCAACAAATGCTGATGTTTTCTTTCAACTACACCATTTTGCTGTGGTTTTTCAACACAACTCCTTTGATGAATTACACCTTTAGCTAAGTAGAAATCAGTCATATTAAATTCAATTCCATTGTCTGTCCGAATATATTTGATTTTGGAATTGAATTGATTTTCAACAAGGCAAAAAAAAGATTGTGGGTATTGCCTTGTTTGTGATTTTTGTTTCATTAGGTAGACCCAAGTGCATTTGAAAAAATCATCCACAATTGTAAGAAAGTATTTAGAACCATCTAGAGAAGCAACTAAAAATGGTCCCCATATGTCACAATGCACAAAATGAAAAAGACCTGAAGAATTATTATTGCTAGGTTCAAAAGAAAGACATTTTTGCTTTGCCAAAGGACAAACAATACATGGAAATGAATTGAAAATTTTAATGTCAGGTACAGACTTATTTAGAGCTTGTAGTTTAGACAAAGAAAGATGGCCTAGCCTATAATGCCATGGATCAAATTGTTGAGTAGCTGTGAGAGCAATGGATGAACTAACCAAAGGTATTTGCATCAAGTGATATAAACCATCTTTTTCTTCACCCACTCCAATCGTTTTCCATGTAGATAGGTCCTATACAAAGCACAAATTAGAGATGAAAATGAGGCAACAGTGACTGTCTTTTGTCAATTTGCTTGCCGAAATGAGATTGAATGAAAATGAGGGGACACAAAGAACATTATGTAAAACCAATTCTTTAGTTAGAGTTACGGTTCCTTTATGAGTAACCGAAACTAGATTATTATTTGGCAATCTAACAGATGAACAAACAGACGAAAGAATTGAAGAGAAATAACTAGTGGAACAGACCATATGGTCTGTGGCTCCAGTGTCAATAATCCAAGGAATCATTGGAGAATTGACAGAAGTAAGAGCCATATTAGTAGGAAGATTAAGAGAAAAGATTGAAGAATTTTTAATTTTCAGAGTATTGAATGTTTGGTGTTGGAAGTATACCAGAGGATGAATTAGGCAGAGGAGATGCAGTTGACACTTGATTTGCTTAATGAAGAAATTTGGTGGGAGGGTTGATTAAGGCAAGAATTTGCTGACGTTGCTCTTGTGTAAATGCTAACTGTGGAAACTCATTACTCACTTGATCTGCAGGAGAAGAAGTTACTTGATTTGCCGAGTGGACATTGGCTTTCTTGGATTTAAATCCTGGTGGAAGACCATGTATCCTATAGCATTTGTCTGATGTATGGTCGGTGTAGCCACAATGGCTACATACAGGTCTATCCCTACGAAAACCAGACTGTTTATTTCCATTCTTGGTGGTAACAGAAGAATTCCTAGTTGTAGTTGTTACAGCAGCAATAGAGTCAAAACTTGGAGCAGAATTGACCTTGATCTCTCGTTGTTTTTTTATCTTGCACAATAAGGGCAAACACACGATTCATAGAAGGCAGGGGATCCAGTAACAAGATCTGTCCTCTTATGGCAGTAAATGACTCATTTAATCCTATCAAGAATTGTAGAATATACTCTTCTTGTTGGAATTCTAGGAAATTCTTAACAACTCCACATTTACATTGCGGCAATTGACGATAATTTGCCAATTCATCCCAATAAGACTTTAACTAAGTAAAGTAATCACTAATTGTCATTTGATCTTGAGTTAAAGAGTTGAGCGCCTTCTTCAACTGGAAAATTCTAGGTCGATTTCCTTGTGAAAAGCGTTCTTGCAAATCTTTCCAGACATCTGCGGCAACATCAATGTATAGAATACTTGAGGCTATATTCTTCGTCACTGAGTTCAAGATCCATGATAAAACCATATCATTACACTTTTCCCATGCCGAATACAATGGATTGGACAAATCCTAACTTGTTCTTCGCACTAAGTGCTTTAGACATAGCCCGCGCCCATGTAGGATAGTTATCTCCATTCAGCTGCGATACAAGCATCAAACCAGGATTTTCTCCGTGATGTAAGAAATAGGAATCATCGATCGAGTTGTGTGTGGGAGGAGGATTTTGAGGTGTGACTGAAATCGGTTCCTCCGCCATGTTGATTGAGTTTCAATCCAAGAAATCCATGGAGAATCAAATCAATTGAAGCAATCAGATTGCTCTTTCTCAAACGCTAAGCTTCTCTCTGTTTTCGTTGCCGATAGAATCTCTGTTGCCGTAGCCAGGCGTGGATATGCAATGGCATCGCAAGGCGTTGTGTCGGCGACTGTGAGAGGAGGAGGGTCAAGGAGCAGCGTGATGGCTAAGAAAGGAGGAGAAGAATCAACAAAGACTTCGTGTGTTCTAGATCCGGTCACTGGATACTGCAGGCTAGAGAATAACGCGAACGAGAATGAGGCGTGATGACTGAGTTATGGGAGATGCTTCTGAAGAACAAGATGAAATAAGCTCCAAGCCAATCCACAACTTCGGTTTGGGTTGATTCATGGTTTAGTCTTTGTTACTTCTGTTATTTGGGCTGTCACGTGATCTCCTTTACAAGTGAAATAAGCTCACAGAAAAGCCAAAGATAGGAAACAGATTGTAGTTGGTTCACAGAACAGATCAATGGGTGTATATATAGTTGCCTAGTTGGTTATAAAGGACCGACTCCAGGTAAAACATAAAATTCAAACAAGGATTTAGAAATTTACCCCTTTACATGTGTGTGTGTTATGTATGTATTCATTAATACCATTTTTCCTTTTGTAACAGGTCCAGTGAGTTTCAATATTGATGGATACAAAGGGGGCACACCAACACTTAGTTTGAATGAAAACACATGGACAAAGGTGCAAACTTTGACATTGTTTTTTATTTTTTATTTATTTTTTATAGATTCTATATATATATATATATACATATATATATATATATGGTTGTTCAAAGTGTTAGAAATTCTTTAGATGCAACTGAAAGATTGTCATAATTTTCCAGACGGTCAACATATTATATTTAGACGCACCTGTGGGCACTGGATTCTCTTACTCAAAAAGCAATCAAGGTTACTATATAGACGACTACAAATCATCTGCACAAACCTATGAATTTCTAAGGAAGGTGTGTAAACAAAAATCATTGGTGCTGTGGTTGAATGATCACCCTGAATTTCTACATCTGCAGTGATATGCTTTGTTCTAAACTTGTTATATTTAATGATGATTGACTCTGGTACACTGTTCTTTTCAAATGCAAGTTCAATACTTCATTCCTTGAGGACTGAAAGCTTGGTAAAAATTTTGTTTATTTTTCTCAATGTTGCACAGTGGTTGAACGATCACCCTGAATTTTTGGAAAATAATCTTTACATTGGTGGTGATTCCTACTCTGGCATTATTGTTCCCATGGTCGTCCAAGAGATAATAAACGGTAATTTTTATTTATATGTTATGGCGGGTCCCACCATCTTGTATCTAAGTGTGAAAAATGGAATAAAAAAATCTGTTATATATAGGGTTTACTCTTAACTAAGAAAAATGTTAAATATAACAAATTTTCACACCTCATTTTTTCACTCCTAGACTCAAGGTGATGGGATCCACATTACGATGGATTCTACCATCTTGTGTCTAGGAGTAAAAGAATCCATTAGGTATAGTGTTACTTTTTAACTTCAGTATTTTTTGCGGTTACCAAACAATCTGTAGTTCGATGAACTTTAGAGCTTTTTCATTATGGAATTTGCAGGTAATGGAATTGGAACGGAGCCAACATTGAATCTCGAAGTAAATAATATAGTTCTAAACTTGAATTTAGATGTTAGCCTATCTTTTGCCATGAAACAATGGATCATATTTTTCAGTTTTGTAAGGTGTGGCTAATTACATTATTCTTTAAATTGTTATCAGGGATACATTCTTGGAAACCCTGTGACAGACTCAAATTATGACGACAACTCAAGAATTCCATTTGCTCACCGGCTAACACTTATTTCTGATGAACTCTATAAGGTGATTTCATGCCTTATCTTGCTGTTTTCTTCCTTGAGGATCTATCTCAAAACCGATAAGACCATTTTAGATAGATCTATAGACCAGTAGCCCATAAATATTAAGCTACCGGCATGATTTTTGTACTGAAAGGGGTTTGTTTGGCCCTGCAAGACCACACAACACCCATGGTTTCTTGTTTTAGATGAAACTTTTTATTACATTTCATTCTATGTGCAACAATTAGTATTTTTCTGCTAGCTCTAATTTGCACTTCTCATCTAATCATCAAGGTTGTTAAAATCGGGATTGTTTTAGGGGTTTTAGGATCGGATCGAGGATTATAAGATCCTACAAAATTCTTAAAAGACGGCTAAGTATATATATAAAAGGTAACGAGTTGTTAAAATTGATAGTAAACAAGCCTAAAATAGAAAAATGTAGAATATTATGATACCGTATAGAAGTGTATGTATTCATAATTTTCTATTTGTATTTGCTTATAAAATATAAATTTCTTAATTCCAAAATAACATAAATTAAGATTTTAAAGAATAAAGTACTACAATTCTCTAAATAATTAGTTAAATGTCACAATACTTATCAAAATTTAATGTTAAATTCTTAAATAACTAGGCAATTTGGGTGAATTTTTTTTTGTCCTGTAAGTGAGAATGAGCCTGTGACGATCCTGATACAATCTTGTACAATTCTATTACGATCCTATTACCTATGTGACTCTTACATGATCCAATTTGATTTAGACGTCATATTGGATCGTAGGATTGTTTGATCCTATGATTCGAATTGTGATTTTGATAACCATGCTAATCATCCCATCCTACAAAGCATTTGAAAATTTTCCATCATGTTTTCCTTGCACGCAAACACGTACACATATTAAATTAAGGAAAGATGAAGATAACTAGAATACCAGAGTTTTGTTAAATATTATCAATTTAGATTCTCAGTGAATATGGTGCTCACTAATTTTACATTACTGATCAGTTTTTTGTTAAAATGATAAACATTTTGATCCTTTTATATGACATCATTCTGAAAGATCTGCAATCTTTTATGACTTTCTAGTCAGCAAAAACAAGTTGCAAAGGTGATTACGTGAATGTAGATCCAAGCAACGAGCAATGTGAATTAGATATTCAAGAAATTGATGAGGTTAGAAAGATTGCCCTTTTTTGCTTTACCCAGATACATTGTGGTGTGTTATTGGTTTTTGAGACATTATAAGAGATCTCATTTGAATTTGCAGTTGATCAGTGACATAAATTTAGTACAAGTTTTGGAACCTTATTGTGGTGATGCATCCCTGAGACCACATGAAGTAAATTGGCACAAAAGATACCTCAAAGAGCATTCCCAAAGTTCTCTCCTCTCTAAACTTAACGAGTCTGCATATTTTTGTCGGGTAAACTTATCTCTAATTCATATGCTTGTGTGATGATTAGGGTCAACAATTTATATTCATTCTTCAGTTTGAATTACATAATTAAACAGTTGAATTAATTTTATAGGATTACAGTTATGTGCTATCAGCTGTATGGGCAAATGCTAAGGGTGTTCGAGAAGCTCTACATGTTCGTGAGGTATGTACATGATTTATTATTTAGTGGGTACCACCCTCCTCAAACATAGTTTTATTTTGAAAATTGGTTTTTGTCATTTTTAATGGGTGTTTGGCTATTTAGCCTATTTTTGCAAAACTAGGTTTTGCATGTGGGACCCCCCAAATCCTGTTTATAAACTTACCTAAAAAAAATTCCTGTTAATAAAACAAGGATAGGAGAAGTTATAAAAACTTGCTTCTCTAAACAATTTTTACTTTTTACAAGCATATCTTTGGACTACCATTGACCCGTTATCCGATATATACAATATAAAAGATAAAAGGGTAAATTTATAGTGCAGAATCACTTTTACACAGTCTTTGTCAAATAACAAACCGTGTCACAATCAATTCCCTAATAATCAATTATTGAGAATCAATTCTCTAGAATTTGAAGCTCCCCAAACAGACCCTTAATAAAAAATAAAATCCACATGCAGAACAATTTCACTTGGATTTTGGTTTTTGTTTTTGTTTTGATGCTTATCAGGGGACAAAAGGAATTTGGGAGAGGTGCAATAGCAGCTTAGCTTACACAAAAGATGTAACAAGTAGTATCGTTTATCATCAGAATCTAACTACCACAGCCCTTCGAGCTTTGATATACAGGTAAATTATTATTATTATTATTTTTTGCCCTTCTGCTAAGTCCTTAACCCATCAAGAACTTGATATACCTTCTGGTCACTAATCATATATTGAACATGGCCAATGCTTATTTTTAATCTGGCTTGAGTGTGCATAATCTACTAACATGAGTCAAGTTTATAGTCATATGTGTCTCAAGTCGATGTTAAGTGCTTTAAGATTACTTTTTTTTAGTAATACTATACATAACAAATTTTTTCACCCCATTTTTATGTTAAGCATTTTTCTCACCTGCAAGAGTGTATATTGAGTAAGAGAACAAGAGAATTCTTGGAGTTATAATTCTTTTATTTTTACCAGAACCTAAAGTTGTGTTTAAAGATTACTTATTTAAGTTTTTCAAATTCTACAGTGGTGATCATGATATGTCAGTTCCACATATTGGTACACAAGAATGGATTGGTACTCTCAATTTGACTATTAGTAGCGCTTGGCGAGCATGGTTCGTTGATGGTCAAGTTGCAGGGTATTTTTTTGATAATTTATGCATTTCTTTGAATCGATTTCCTTTTTTTTTCTTCGTGCATGTGTGCTCTCATGTATATAGACCTTCACCATTTTCATCATTTGTTTCATGTAGATATGTTAAGAAGCTTACCGAAAGTAATTATGCTTTGACATACGCCACGGTTAAGGTAAGAAAGACCTTTTCACTCGAGAAATACTTGGTATATACTGAATTTAATTATCTATTTTTGTTCATCTATTGATGTGTCAAAGGTTTTTTTTATTATAAATTAATAGATAAATTTGGCTTCTTTATTTAAACATGTTTAAAAAAATTATGGTAACAAAAATTTATGTGTATATAAATATAATTTTTCTTGTATATTGTAGGGAGCGGGTCATGTTGCTCCAGAGTATAAGCCTAAGGAGTGTTATGACATGCTGGATAGATGGTTCGCTTATTATCCTCTGTAATGAACTGTTTTTACATCAGTGAAATTATTATAATTGACAAAAATCTAGTTATTGTTGTGTATGAGGCATACAAAATTAATGTCCATCACAATTTTTTGAAATAATGTATGGGACATGTTTGGTTGGATCTATTTCAATGAGGACAAAGGCAATAAATTTTTCTTGGGTTGTATTAAATTTTCTAAAAGTTAATAAAAAATCAAAAAGTAGTTTTTTTATTGAAGATTTAAAAAAAAATCATATTTGAAAACTGAGTTCTTTGCATATTATTATTATTTTTTTAAAAAACGTAATGAATATTCAATGTGATAAGTTTTTGAAAATAATAGTCCCTAGATACACCCTTCTAACTAGTATGAATTAAACATATTTCTAAATTTTAGAAAGGGCATTCTCCTACCAACCCCCTTTAAATTCATCACTAGATACACCCTCCTAACTAGTATATAGTTTTGAGTTATTTTATTTTTTATTTTTGGATAACTTAGTATCCGATCCTTCAAATTGATTAATTTAAGAAATCAATCTTACCATTCACTAGTGGAAGGTCCGATAATTTTGAATTATTTTGTGCAAGAAGTCTTGTGACCAGTCCCTGTAAAAGGCAAAACAACATAAAAACTTAATTCCCATGGTTATTGTTGCATGTGTAGACGATGCAGAAAAAAAAAGAAGTAAAGAGTTTGAGTTTTTCTTGCCTTAGTAGTAGCATATGTCAAACTATACTCATCATTTGAATACTTCTTCACATATCTGCAAGTGAACAAATAAAACTATTAAGAATGCCATATGAATTAGAATTTTGAGCTATGAAAGTTTTGAAATTTGTTCACAAACAACTATTATGAGTTAATATGAGGGTGTGATTTATTTAAATATTTTCTCACTTGGGCAGCCTCTTGTGTAGACTCTCTAGTATTGATGAAGGTAGGGGTGGAAACGTTTTTCGGCAACTATGAGACTTCACGTGGCAGTGTGTTGTCTAAATAGCACAAAATTTTTAAATAGAATGTTGTGGCCTATTTAATATCTATTACTTTAAAACAAAACAAAGATCAGCATAGCTTATAAATTGAAAAATATTATTACCACATCATTCTATATGGGATTTTTATATAAAAAATTTGTATGTTTATATCATTTTGTTTGTATCAATGGGGAGTTTAGACTCACCCTGCAGTTTGACCATCGATGTACCATGCTCGCCAAGTTGACTCCAAAGTGATTTAGAGAGCCATCCATTCTTGTGCAGTTAAGCTTGGAATAGACAAGTCATGATCACCACTGTAGGAGAAATAAACAACAATATCAATGAACAAATGCAATAAACACTTGTAAAGTAATAAACTATAATAGTATTGATTCACTAGTAAACTAAGACTTCTTCACTGAAGCATCACCTTGTTGTCATGGAGGTGAATATCCCATATAATCACAGGAAAGAGTACCAGAAAAGAAATCTCAAAGATGAAAAGACAAAGTGCAGCAGGGTGGGGTTGTCCTAAACCAATCTGACCAACTAACATGGCAGAATCTGAAGAATTGACTAATAACGTCCTGTGGGTTTTAAGATAATCAATGCATTAATGGGTAGGTGATGAATTAGGATTTGCTAAAGCCTATGTGGAACTTGAGAAGTTTTCCAGACTATGGCTTTTAAGAGAATCAATACATTTACATGATTATTGCAAGTCTTTGGATCTCACTATGATAGTAATATAAGGCATAAATTGAAAAATGGAGTTGTGAAAGGTATTATAATTGTTGATGTCAAAAAGTTAATCAACAATCAATGGTTGATGAAGAAAGTTGATCAACGGGTAAGATTTTTCCAAGATGACCTGAGAAGAACAATAGTAAGTCAATGAGTAGCGATGTATTGTACAATTAATGTCACTCCCACAGTCAAAAAAAGAAGACAAACTTAATATAAATCATAATTTATGTCTATGTGCACACCTATGCCTTTATTTACAGAGGTCGTGAGTCTTTAGATTTGACAGTTTCCTTGTTAGATTAAAAGTTGTTTCTTGCCCAATGAGTTAGGGATTAGTGTGACCCCTTATGAGATTTTCATAATACTTATTTCCCAGTTTGGGGTCTTGAAGTCTTTATGGAATCCTCCATGATGCTTGAATATGGGTGACAAAGAGCCCGTTGGTAGTGTATTAAAGACTCCCAACCTCAAACAAGACTTGAGCTTCTTCTTTTTTTCATGAAGGGTGTTTGGGACTTGGGAGGATGGATCCCACACTAAACACAACAACTGGGATGCTTAAAAAAGGTATTTTAACTTTCAATAATATTAAATGTCCCAAAATTTTGGATTTCAAATAATGTAGGATAAGATTTTTTTTTTGGTATGCAAGATATTCTAGATCAGCTTGCGCATATAAGACTAAGTTCCTACAACTTGAACAAATTTTTCGAAACATAACTTTTGCTCTGCCCCAAGAGTTGCTAGTGAGAAGAATTAAATCATAGGATAAGATCTTTGATGGTGTATAACACACACATCATTTAATGATCCACTAATGATTCACTGCTATATAATTTAGAATACAAAATTTGTTACAAAAATGTGATACGTATAACATTTCTCACAAGGTACTTAATTTTTTCAATATATTATGTACTAAATTATTAGCGAAGCAAAGGAACGTCGCCTTTAACTATCATTTTCGATGGCCAAGAAAAAGCTTCGACAATAGTAACTTCTTTTCAACGAGTAAAATCGTCGGCAGAAGTTCATAATTATTTTCTTAACAAAACGAAGTTATTCTATTTAACACAAGGGCGTAATTATTATTATTATTTTTATTTTTGTCTCATACTAATACTAATGGATATAAGGAATGTTGTTAAATACTGAAATATTATTCACACAGTACAAAAATCATCCATAATATTCAAATACTGGTAATGTATAATTGAGTCGGTAATAATTTTAAGTAAAAATAAAGACATTATATCATTTGTTATTACTAACAGACAATTGATATTACGGTTATTACAACAAAAATCATATTGACTCTAATATTTAACATTTAAATGATGTCATTTCATATCAATATAAACCATTATTTATTTTTATTTTTTTGTTTTCCCATACTATCAGATTTGTACTTATTAGTGACGATTTGATTTGTCGGTAACTCAATGTTAAAACAAAGTCGACTAATTATATCTTCCTTTAGCGATGGCCCTTAAGCGTCGATAATATTAACAACAAAAGCCGGTCGTTTTAAGCAAATAATTGTGGTGTAGATAATGAATTGGAAAACGAACAACTGTAAGCTCGGTTGAAGTTGCTTGTCTGACACATGTTATATCATATAAAAAACAGCTGTAATGGGCTCCACGAGCAATACAACATGCCTCGTGGCATGATAGCATGACAAATCACCCAAACTTATTTCATTTCACAGTGCTTTCATTGTCCATCAATGTTAAGAAGCATGCCTTTTTTTCTACCTTCCCTATGTGTGTTTCTGGCATTTGTTTTGTGCAGTAATTGAGTGATGGAATGTAATTTAATTAGTGCTGTGATTAAATAGTACTGCAGGGGTGGACTCAGACTGAAGTGTTAGGAGGGCAAAAATATAAAAATTAAAATTTAGGAGAGTTTTTATAAAAATATGAAAAAATCTGAGGGGGCAGATCTTAATTTTTTTTGGCGCATGAAACCATGCTCCCTTTTTCTTTACAAATTCAACATTTTTCTAACATGTCCCTGTCCTACGCCTACAACAAGGCCTTTTTCTTGTTGGAATGGCAAAAGCACACTAAAAGTGTATAAGGAGTTGGCTGGCATCAATGGGGTCTAATCAGAAACCAGAACTGCACATTCACAAAACTTCTCATATAGAGACTGATTAGAAAGGAGTGGGGTTGCTACAATGAAAAAGTATTCAGTGGCCGAAAGCACCACTTGGGATGCCATGTGAGATATGTCCCATATATTTTAGTGGGATATAAACCATATATCAGTTTATCGCTGGATAGGGGCATGGCTTCACCTGTGCCTCGGGATTACTGAAAATATTTCCTCCTACAAATAGCGCCATCTATATACCTTCTTTATACGCATGTATTTTTTATATTTTATTTACATTTCGAGGAAAGTGACAGCATGTTTTGGTTCTAAGAACTCTTGGTTGAGAGTGAGTCATGTGGGGGATGTTGAGAAGGAACTATCACATTCACATTCAAGATCCTCGTAACTCCAGAACTCTTCTTGCTCTTCTTCTTCCTCTGCCATTTTCCATCTCTCTTTGTCCATTTCATTTTCCAACATTACCTCCAACACCTGCCAATTTATAGCAAAATTACACATGTTATGACTCCACTTGCTATTGGGAAAAATTAACTTTCATCAAAAAGCTTAAAATACCAATATGTCCTGCAGCACAAGATTGACAATTTATTGCAAAAAAATTCTTTGATACTCCAAAAATGAGGGGGAAAACACTTCATTTATCAAAAAAAGTAAAAAGTTAAAACTAAATAAAAGAACAAATGGAGGCTAATTTCTGCGAATGAAACTGACTCTTCAATGTCTCACTCAATCTCATTATGTGGAAGACAAAACAGGCGGACATCACATTTATAACTGTACCGAAAAATAGAAGCAACAACATTATTTTTCCTTACTAAGCATAAGAGAGATGAAGACATCTAACACCTTCAGTACCTTATAAGTTAGTATTTCACTTTCTGAGTGAAATATATATATATATATATATATATATATATAAAATAGTGGGGTATCTCACCATTATTATTATTATTTGGTTCAATGTATTTATCATGTTAAGCATAGATGTACAACAAATGAATCAACATTGTTGTTCTAACAGAAACATCTTTTTACTTGTCCATTACAAACACCCAAAATTGGGGCATGATCATTGTTTTCTGATCATGCAAATAAAATATATAAACTCTGTGACAGAACACCATGCAAGATTAATGAATTTGAATTGACATCATTTTTATATAACACAGTTTAATAGAATGACGAATGAATGAAGAACCCGCATTCACTATTATTTTGGTTAGTGTTTCTTTAATCATGTCCTAATCTTCTAATCACGTGGGAGGTCAAATATTATATATTGTCAATTTTAGCATAAAGATTTAGGTTAGGTAGGATAGAACATCGACTGAGTAATCAATCTTCCGCGAGGGAAAACCCAAATGCACCTCTACCAATAGTAGAAAAGACCAAATATTAGGGCTTATTTGATAAAGACCAGAACTGGTTTGGTAGAATAAAGATAAACTAGTTTAAATTTTTTTACTTTGTGGTATCTTCTAGTAGTTCCATGGTTCACACCTATTCCTAAGAAAATACTGAAAACTTGAACAAAGTTAGATAAGAAAGGAGTTTGTTTTTTTGAAAACCAGATAATTTAAGTATTTAATGAGGGTAGTTCTAACCTAGTGCAATATGAGGAATTCTCAAACAACCTCTTAGTTTTTAGTCATAACGGGTGGCAATATTATATTAAGACATCACAAAATTTTCATTACCCAAAAATTATCCTATCTGTAGTTGTCTAACTGCCCTTCAGCAGGTCAACTAGCGCGCTTCTAATCCATACGTGAACTTACTTTCCTAGTTGAGTGCCCTTGGAATCATGAAGTCGGCAGGCAAAATGGTCCTTATCAAGAGAGAAAAGTAAGATTGTCTAGGTGAGTTTCCTAATTAACTTGGCACCACACTTGACTATACTTAATTCAGAAAATGATGTGCACTTGAAAAATTTATATATGTTCAATGTATCTGTCTGGAATTTCCTGATTTCAAGAACATTACAGAAGGTAGATAATGAAGCATATGCATGCCTTTGTGGAACAAGCACTATTTTAAGGGGGTGGTTGGAAGGGCTTGGAGAGAGTTGAGCTGAGTTTAAGCATTCCATGAGAAAAAAGAAAAACAGAAAAAAAAGAAAGTTAACAATATTATTTTGTCTTTGGCTTATCACTCATATGAGCAGATTTGTGTTTCTTTAGAAGACCTCAAACTACAGGATCTTAGTATATTCCAATGCTTTCCACTTCTTCCATTTCTATTAGAGTATTAAATACTTAACTTAAACTTTTCTAACCGTTTAAGCTTTTAGATGGGTGGTAGTTTAACATGATATCAAAACAAGCAAAGGTATTGGGATGAAACTTCACCGTCATGCAAGTGTTGACCTACTTAGAGTCTGATCACACGTGAAGGTGAAGGAACCTCTCCTTACTTAAGCTTTTACATGAGTTTAACAATTTCACTGGACATTAAACTGAACCCAAGTTGTGTGTAGTAAGACAAATTTGAAGGTAATAGAATAGAATAGCTGTTAGCTACCTCACTCATGGTAGGTCGCCAACTGGATGATGCTCGAATGCATAGAGATGCCGCAAAGGCAAGTCTATTAAGCTGCGTGACATCGTAGGCCCCTCCAAGACTTTCATCTACCAGCTTTTCAATCTCCCCTTGGTTCAGGATAGGTTTGGCCTGCTAACATCATAATTGACAACTAGAAATGCAACTTTTAAATGTAAATATATATATATATATATATGTATATGTGTGTGTTGATAGTTGATACCCAGCTATGCAAACTTTGGTGAGACCCATCAACTGGTTTCTTGCCACAGATTATCTCCAGTACAAAGACTCCAAAAGCAAAGACATCTGTCTTCTCATCCACAATACCATGCATGAAGTACTCTGGTGCTAAGTGACTGCACAATTTTAGCTTTCATTACCATTATAATCATATTTGGCAACAATACAATTCATTCTTTCATTGAAAATCTTTGTAGGTTTAAATATACCCAAATGTCCCTTCAATTGGAATGATTGAACGATGAGTCCATTGAGATGGAAGCCATTTTGCTAGCCCAAAATCAGATATCTGCACATTAAAATATACAATATTATCAAACTCAATATAACAAAACTACTTCCACCGAATAAGAATTTGAATAAAATAACCAAAAACAGACTGAATCTGTTCCGTTGGATTGCCAAAAGAAACAAAAAACTCGAAATCTATTTTTGCAAAAAGAGTGGAAATGCACTTGTAGACTCCCAGTTTGTTTTTTCTTTTCCTAAAATTTCTCAGTAGAAGATAGCCTCTCCGCCCATAGAAACAAGGCTGTGTACATCTCATCCTCTCCTGACTTCGTAGTGGTGGGAGTTTTGTGATCTGATTAGCCTCTTTTTACAATTTCTCCGCAATTGAATGCAAGATTATGGTACCTGTGGTTCAAAATCTGCAGTCAAAAGAATGTTCGTCGCCTTGATGTCCCGATGAATTATTCTTCTGGGACAGACCTTGTGCAAGTAATGGAGGCCTCGGGCTGTTCCAACTACAATCTTGTACCTTGTTTTCCAATCCATTGTCGGCAATTTCTCATCTACATTAAGGGAATTCATAGTATAACACATAACAAATCTTGAAGACTCAGTAGAACTATTGATCATGCTATTTATAAGGTCTGGTAGAAAGAAAAATAGAAAGAAGCTTCCTATTCTGAAAATTCTGTTTGATATACCATGGAGTAGAGAAGCAACAGAGCCTCTGGAGGAGAACTGGAAGATGAGATAAAGCCCATTGTCAATGGAACATCCTAACAGTGATGTTACATTTGGATGGCAAACATGACTTAGTGTTCCAATCTCTGTCAAGAATTCCTTTTCTTTTCTCTCATCAGTGTATGCTTTTGTCAGCCTTTTAACAGCAATTGCTTGACCATCTTCTAACGTTCCTCTGTAAACCTCTGCATAACCTCCTTTTCCAACCAAATTCTCTGATGCCCATATAACAAAATACAAATCTAAATGCAATTAACACAATGAAAATAGCCAAAAATATATATTAAATTTATTGACTGCCCATTGAAGAAGATAATGAATTTAATAGAAAAAAAATTTAGATTAAAAGGCCAAATATTTTTACTTTTCCTCTGATGCCCTTTTGAGGAATTGCCAAGAATGTTCAAGATTTTTCTAAAATGAGAGTGAACCTGAGCTAAAATTATTGGTAGCGTCAGAGATTTCTTCATACGAGAAGTATTTCCAAGTGAGTCTCTGAGAAGGCTCTGACATTGGGACAATCTTTACGGTTTCATTGTTGTCTTCTTCAGTCGAAGCGCTTTCTTCCGGATGTTGAACATCAAAGCTTCGACGCTTGATTGAGAACAGTCTTTTAAAGCTGCCTGTACGTATATATCTCATCTTCTGTAGAAGTTTTCAACTGAGCTCTGTTTTATGCAGAGGACCAAAGAATAAAAAACACAATGAAACACCACAGAAACTGAGAACAGGACAGAGAGAAACCAAAGGCAGAAAATAAACTCTAAGAAAACTCTCTCTCTCTCTCTCTCTCTCTCCTACAAGGATTAAGGAAACATTGTTTAGAGAAAGTCGAATGGGTTTCGGTAATTATCAAATGGGTACAAGTGTGATTACGTGTTATTTATCGTGTTCAAATTGTGTCAACATATACATATTTAAAAATATGTATGAATTTAAACCTGACACTGTTAATTAATCGTGTCAAGTTTCAAAACTCAAACTCAAACCCAATTCATTTATTAAACAGGTTACACATGTCGACACACTTAACCCGTTTATTTTAATATTTTTATTTTTTAAATAAAAAATTTATCTATCTTTTAATATGTATAGATAATTTTCAAGTTTAATAACTTTAGATATGAGCCAAATCAAAGTAAAAACTTTTTTTATAAATAAAAAATCTTAAAACCTTGATAAATATTTGATGTGAGATAAATTACTTTAACTCATAATATATTTTATAATTAAACGTGTTAAGTCGTGTTAAACGAGTTGATACTAGTAAAACCCAAACCCGACTTGTTTATTAATCATGTTATACGTGTCAATTCATTTATGACCTAAACCGATTTATGCTAAATTCAAACCTGTTAATTTCGTGTCGTTTTAAAAATTGACACCCTTAAACGTGATTGAAAATTGGTCGTGAAGAGGTCCATTTATCGGTTTGTATCTGATAATGGCTCAACAAAGACTCCATTTGTGGGTCTTAATTCTTAAATGATGTGTCCAATGGACCCATATCTGTTCAATAATACATGGCCCAAAACTTTGTGACCCCCTCGAGGCTCTAGCCCATCAAGAATTGGAAACAAGCTTATTATAGATCATAAAACAAATTTGATACATGTTTAATAATTAAGTCCGTTCAATTAAGTAACTTGGAAAGTCAGTAAATTTGGATCAAGAAATACCTAACATGAATACATTCTAGGGTTGGTTGAATTCAATAATGTAGATGCTTCTCCTGCCCAATGGCAGATCTAGAAATTGTGATTGAAGAGCTAAACTGTATACATAGAGTTTTGGAAGGAATTATTATGAAAACTCAACTAATTTTAGGATGGTTAATTCCGGGTTTTTTGTTACATAAAACAAGTGACTAATTTTTAATAACCCGATACGATCCGATACATCTTACTCTCAAAAAAAACTTTGACCTGATTTTTTGAGATATTTTAGTTTCTTAATTTTATTCAAACTAGTATATTAATATTTTTGTATTCTTTAAATATAAAGAATTAATAATTTTTTTAATTAAAGGAGTCTGATTAGTACACTTTAAATTTATAAATATGATGTGTTAGGTTATTATTATAGAGCTTTTTAATATGATATATAATTTTAAATTTAAATTTTTTTTGTTAATTAAACAATTTTTATGTTATTTAATTTTTAAAATATTTAACATATTTAATTCTTTTCACGTTTTTAGTTTTTATTGGACAGTATTTAATTTGTACTTATAAAATCTTATTTTGCCTAAATTTTTTTTTATGTACATTCAAAACACTCGCTGACAGTCTCAAAGGGTGCCTCAAACAAGTGAAAACGCAGCTAACTATCATCTGTTAAAAAGTATCCGATTATCAATTCAAAATCTGTACTATCACTACTCTCCTCTTTCACTTTGTAAATTTCTCTCATGCTTTCTCATAATTGTTTCTCTTTCCACACGTTTTTCATAATTATTTCTCTCTCCTCACTCATTTCACCTGTACCAACAACTTATTCGTGTCTTTATATATAATAATAATAATAATAAAATAAAGATAATATTTATATAATTAATATATATTATTAATAATGAATAATAATTATAGAAATAAATAAATACAAAATAAGTATATTAAATAATTAAATTTTTTTTAAAACTTTAAATTAAAATTATGTTATTGAAAAAATAAAATTTCACTCACTATCGTGTTTAATATCTTTACTTAAGTTGTACAGACAAAAAAAATTTTAACTTCCAACTTTGATGATCCTTATAAAAATATTAATATATAATATAATATTATTAAAAATCGTATTATTAAACAAATATATTAACACGCAAACCAATGATATTTCTTATAAAAGTTAAAATCAGGGAAGAAAAGTCAAAAAGAGTGACATATTTTGAAACGATGAAAAAAGAGAGTAGTGGCAGCCACTTTGACTGTCTGTATATATGTCGAGTCCAAGCTTAACTACTGGTTAAAGGCTCTTTTTTTCCGAATTCTGGGCAATCAGATGGTATATAATTGCCAATTATCTGTCAATACGCATGAGAATTAATTATCTGTCTCCATTCGCCTTGGAACCTATCTTACATGAAAAATGCTTATATATCAGTATGATTTGCTTGATAAATTTAGGGATGATAGTATTTTTTTTTGTAATTTATAAATATATTTTATTTTTTTATTTAAATTTTTTTAAAAAAAATTATAATGAATAATATCATTTGATATGTTAATAATTTAAAAAATCTCTACTAAAAATATTTATAAAAACGACCGGCTAAATTTTCTTGTGATACACATTTATTCTTATCTTTTGTGATACACATTTACTCTTATCTGTTTATGTTAATTGTAATCACGAGTTCATATATAATTTTATATTAGAATTTTTTTATTAAAAGGTATTTGTCCCACTCATAAAGTTGACAAACTATCTTCATTATTAAACGTAGGAATCATCTAGTAACTACCATAATTTCCCCATTACACATATAATTCATTAAAAAATTAAAGAAAGACCACTTTCCATGTGTTTTGCATGGTTAATTTATTAATGAATAGTGTTTTGTGTATTACAACTTTCATTCTACTTTATTCTATTTTTTTATTAAGGAAAAGAGTTCAATAAGACAATAATATTATGTTAATGTTACTGTAATGTATTATTTTTATAAATTTATGTAGATTTTATTACAATATTCGGATCACAGTAATAACACTAACATAATACTAAATAATTCATGACGACTTTAATAAATATTAGTTGTTGAAATTAACTTTTCTCTATTATTTGCGGAGATGGCGTCTTCTTGTTATCTACCATGTGTTTATTGTTGTATATTCTCGTTTGAGTATGTGTGTGTGTCTATATATATATAGGGAGACAGAGAGACAGAGCTCCATCTACTTTGCTTGCATTGTAAAGACATTTCAGCCTCTGCAGAATACAACATCTATCATGGTTCTCTCGTTGGACAGAGAAACGAGTCAGGTATTACTCTATTTATCTCAGTTAGTTAATTCCTTTACTTCTTTGTTCTCAGCATCATAGGAACATCTTTTGTGCAAACACAACTGTTGTCTGCATGACACAGTAGACTGGATTAATCCCTTCCGTGGCAAGCCGGTGGGCACACGGATGGGTAATCTCACACGCATGATGAGTGAGAATACATGGACTAGCCAAGCGAAATCATTCGGTCGCCGATCACAAGCACGTGACAGCCACAATGAAACCCACTTGAATCCCACCAAATACTAAAATTACAGACATTGCTGTTTTTGGCTCTGCAAATCCAATCCCATATTCACCATATATCATAGCCACGAACCCAATCAACTCTAATTGTCACCCTTGTATTTTTACTATTGTTTTCTTGCAATATTGGTCCGTTGAAATGAAAATCATCTATGATGTAAGAAACTAATCTGCGCTATTACGGATATATTATCATCTCCAATCCATTGTTTTGAGTGGTTGAGACTAGTATTTGTGACATCTAACCATCTTTTTTGACAGGTACTATTTGAAGAAAAATGGGGAGTGAGAAAAGTGATACTTAATAGGTCTGAGAAATTGAACTGCCTCAACTATGAAATGGTAAACAAACTCTTTGATTTCTTACCTGTGTTTACAAGAGGTAGGCCATGTAAAGAGGAGTTGTTACTGAGGGTCGTATTAGAGGGTGAGGTAACCAAAATTGATTTTAGTAACGATAATAAAAAAAAAAATGATAAGTATATTTTAATTGTTTCACAACAAGAAATTGGATTTTTTTATGGACAAAAAAACCATGTTTCTTGTAGTGCCAGAAAAAATAGGATTTATGTAATGATTCAGAATAGTTAGGATAAGTATTTGTTGAGTTTATGAGTACAAGAAGAAAGTACATTGGGAACAGACATTTTTCCAATTAGTTGTGTTGTTTTGGGTGTCCATTGTTTTTATTCATTTTAATTAATTTTTTTATAGGTAAGACACACACTTATTATATGTCTCAATTGTGACTTGAGCTCTCAATCTCTTCTTTGAGAAATGGAGGAAATACCATTATTCTAAAGCTTGATGCATGGTGCAGTTGGCTTGGGGGAAGATCAGTCTGTGATTGTGTGAATGATCATCCTCTGTATTTGAGGACTGGCTCTCCATCTAATTCTTGTTTAAGTCAGCAGGAAACTCTTTCATGGATATCATTCCGTAAACTTGTTTTAACACTTAATTACATAAACTTGAGGTGCCACATCTATTGAACCATGTCTCTCCATCAAGTGAAGGATTTTAGGCAACCCTCTGTACTTTGCTTCATTATATATATGTAACATACAGTAACCAAAGTTAATTTCCTGTCATGGTCCACTGCCATGCATGAAGACTGCTCTATCACTTTAGAAAGAAAGAAGAAGTGTGCTTAATGCAAGGTGGTAGAGTTTAGAACTAAATGTTTTTTTCTTCAGTTTTTGCTACATCTGATTTTCTTTGTAATTTGCCTAATTCTCCATGACAAGATGTTCTATAGTGAAAATGCAAAATCAAACTGCTAGGTAATAAAGGATTATTAACACAAAATCTTATTTTATTTCTTTTAATTTTCAGATTTCCCAGATGTTAAAGAAGTTGGAAGTGTATGAGAATGATCCCATGGTCAAACTTGTGATTTTAAAGGTATGGGCTAAGAACAATACCAATGAAGAACATGTTTCAAATTTCAACTATCAATAATTTTTTGCAGTTGAAAACCATTTACAAATGAAATTTCATTTTCTATTCTTGTTAGAAATTAGTGTGTAATAACAAGATAGTGTTGCATGAACTAGTAAAAAGGTAAACTAATTTTTAACAGAATCTAAGCATTTTTTTAAGATTTGGTATATTCTCCATGTTAGTTTAAATTCTCTGTTTTATTAATCTGTGCTCCGTGCACGTCTCCCCAATATAGTTAACATGTCCCACCTAATTACTTTCTGTATTTGATTCTATATAATTATTTAAATAAATTATATAAGCTCTTTCAATTAATTAATTAAAATAGTGAACAAATTATTACAAATATTTCATCCTCCTTTTATTCCCCCAAAAAAAAAAGTAATTTTTTTTTAATATTCATGCATGGTTTTTTTCCAATACAGGGAAATGGAAAAGCATTTTGTGCAGGTGGTGATATTATAGCTGTGTTTCATTTTATAAATGCAGGTAAAATCTATTTGGTTAGCCTCTATTTCAGACTTTGAAAGCATTCTCAATCCACTAAACACACATAATTACAACAACAACAAAAAAAAAGACCATAATTATGCATTCTCAAGATTGAAATGAAAATGCATCTAACTCACTCATGTTTACATTACTTAAATGAATCAGGACACTGGAGCTTTGGTGCCAATTTTTACAGGAAACAACTCACTTTAGACTACTTACTTGGAACATATAAGAAGCCTTTGGTACGCTTGTTAGTTTTATTTGACATTATATTTATATATGTTTTCACAAGTGCTTTCTTCCCTCTTAATTTAATTTCTTTTTGGTAGGTTCTCTTTATTTTACTTAAATATGAATTTTCAATTTAATATATGAATTGATCTTATAGGTTTCACTTATAAATGGGATGGTAATGGGAGGAGGTGCTGGACTGTCCATGCATGCAAGATTTCGGATTGTTACTGAGAATACTGTACGTACCTTTCTACCTTTATTTTTTTTTTCATCATATATATATATATATATATATTGTATATATGAACTTTCTAAATTAATCATTTCTTCCTATGGTGTTTAGATTTAGATTAAGGAAAAAGCTTTATATATCGGGTTTTCACAATAAATTTGTTTACTCCTAAACACAAACATGTAATCTCTCACATGTATTTATTATAGTGAACCGTAACCCCCACTATCTTGTATTTAGGAATAAAAAAATTTGTTATATATAGCATCACTCTTAGTTATATGATGTTTTTATTCAATTATAAAATAGTTCATTATAAAATTACTTTAGAATACCATTAAGAATGGTTCTATTAGATCTTATTTATAGTTGCTATTCATTTCTTACAATAGTAAGGGCAATTTTGTAATGCTCTTAAGAAAAGTGCCTCTGAATTTTTTGCGTAGTCATACATTATTTATTAATTACTAAAAATGTATCAATTACATAGTTTTAATTTGTGAAATTTTTTAATAATAATAATAATAATAATTATTATTATTATTATTATTCATGTGTTAAGACAGTTGAGGTGTTTATGAATCACTAATTTGTTCTTAGGGTAAAGAAATTATTATTCAGAAAATTTTGTCATTAAATATGTATTAGTGGTAATATTATTAGAATGTACAGGTATTTGCAATGCCAGAAGCATCAATAGGGCATTTTCCAGATGTTGGTGCATCTCATTTCCTATCTAGGCTTCCTGGCTTTTTTGGTAATGTTTATTCATCCTTTCTACTTCTCTAGATTTTTTTTGTAACATTTCAACTCTTTTGTATCATGTGGTTAATTTCATGTTTTTTTTTCAACTAATTTATTACCAAATATGAGATATATACAGGAGAATATTTAGGGCTAACTGGAGCTAGGTTAGACGGATATGAGATGCTTGCATGTGGCCTTGCAACTCATTTTATTCTTTCCAAGGTACTTAAAATGGCATTTTATAACTCATAATTTCCATGTTATTTATGGCATTCTTTTAGTAATCTGGACCAACTTTATCAATCACAATCTTTGATCAGTCGCGTGTACGAATTGTAAATCAGAACTCCACTCTTCCACAACTATTTCCCCACTTTCATTATTGAATCTTAATTTGAAGCATTAGATATATTAAACTTTAGTGTCATGATCTCATAAGATAATTTTAAGAATAGATTAAGATTAAATAGGTGAGACTTCCTAACACGACTTGAGACGTTATCAAGTTGAACTTTGGGACCACTCACCTGAGATATAAAATCTAAGGAAAAATCTTTTGAGTACAGAGAGTTTAGCTATAAACGAAAATCAATGTGGGTTCTTTTGAGTATACAATGACATGATAGATGATTTGCAATATTTTGCGTAATAATGTTGTAAAAGAAAATAAAAAATAAACTCAATCGTACATTGCTACCTATATTCTATAGTTAACATTGTAAAAATAATCAGTTGCTTTGAGTTTTTTAGGATCTGGTGTTGTTAGAAAATGCACTCCATGTGATGGGTCCATCAGATATATCAACCATTTCTCAGATTATCAACAAATTTGAACACAAAGTAAACATTAAACAAGATAGCGCATATTCCAGGTAACTCAATATATTTATTACTTCATTCCATTTTTATTCTTCCTAAATGCTGAGATATGCAGCTATTTCAAATTTTCTTTCATGGTTGTACGCTGCCTCTTTATGCATGAAATGGTTTTGTGAAACAGATTGAAGATTATCAACAAAGTCTTTTCGAGAGATACTGTCGAAGAAATCCTATCATCATTGGTACTTTTTTTTTATTTTTCAAAACATTGCAAACCATTCCATTTAGATCATTTCCCCCCAAAAATAATTAATTAGTCTTCTCATATTCCTCTTTACACACTTGGAATTTATTTGTCATAGGAAAACTTTGCTGCAAACCAAGCAGAGAAATGGATGATTGAGGCAATAAACTCTATGAAGTCAGCTTCTCCTACAGGCCTTAAACTTTTTTTGAAATCCGTAATATTTCTTTCTTTCTTTCTTCTTTTTTTTTTTTTAATATGCTTACAAAGAATGTAATAATGTAGAGGCGGTCATTTAAAAATGGATCATTGAACTAAAGCTGTCATTTTCTTTTCTCTCTTAATTAATAGATCAGAGAAGGTCGGATGCAGAAACTTGAACAATGTCTTGTTCGTGAATTTAATATTTTCTGCCACATCATGCGGAGGACAATTAACAGTGATTTTTTCGAGGTTGTCTCAAGGGCCATACCATAGAATTTATTCTTTTGGTAACTTTTCATTTTTTCTAATCAATGTAGGGAAAACTTTGCTTGCAGGGTACAAGAGCAATGCTAATTGACAAAGATAAAAGACCCAAGGTACATAAAAACTTCTCTCTCCCCTCTGTTATTATCTTTTATTTTATGTCTAGACTTCTTTTATAATGTTGTGGGAGGGACAAACCCCACATTTCGTCGGGGAAGTTAAACTTGAACTCATAATTTCTCTTTTGAAAAAAAAAGTCATGAGTCATCATTTGGATAAACCCTAATTGATTTTTAATGACTCAACTTTACTGACAAGAAAAAAACAAAAAAGTGTAGATATTTGTAAGCATGGGACAATGATTTTACATTTTATCAATCTATTTTGTAAAATAAATATCACCATGAAGTAAAATAAGGGGTTTTACCATGTGTTATTAATTTTTAGATATTGAAAACATTTTAGCATCGTTGATGATATAGTTATAATTTAACCCTAGGGATTCCATTGTAGAAGAGAAGTTATTTAATGGGAATGTCACTCCACTTTATTATCATATATGAAGTGACTGTGTCTCACAAGGATCCAACTAGTGGATCTTAATTATAAACTGTGAACTTTTCTAAAGTTTTTTTTATCACTAATCATCAAACATTATTTGAAGGTGAAACTATTCCTGGGTTTTTGTTTTGACAGTGGGAGCCTTCAAAGCTAGAGCTTATTAGTGAAGAAATGGTGAGTCGGTGTTTGAGCGAAGTTGATGATGATGATGATTGGGAGTCTTTACAACTTCCTGTAAGATCAAGACTCTGACTCTAAGGATGGAAGATGGAAGATGGAAGATGAAAGATGAAAGATGGAGAAATAAAATTATATTTCAATGTCATAGATATAATATATATATATATATAACTAACAAATAAATGTAACAAATAAATGGATTCACATAAACTTTAAAATCATCTTAATCAAGAATTGACTTTTTCATATTATCACTGGCAAGAGTTGTGTAGTTTAGATCATCTTTTTAACCTTTTGAGTTCACACAGCTCAATCAGTCAGCGCTCTCTGCTGCTTCATTTGATTTCAGGTCAATAGAAGCATGGCCAATACAAGTTCTGTTGATTAGTTTATTGGTTAAAGCAGTTTTTTCATGAAAGCTACCTCTCTCACTTCTCATTAAAAAAAATAAATGAAAAATAAGCTACCTCTCTGTTCCCCGAATTCATATGTGCATTGATCAAAATAACTTGGCATCCACATCCACCCAAGTATTGAAGGTTCTGTATTTGCCAAACATAGAGAAAAACCAAAGGGATTGAATGAGTCATAGTGCTACCATTCATTTAGAGTAAATTTTGTGTGGACCCCATTCATATTGACCATGTCAATGCAACAAACCAATTACAGTTTGCCAACGATACAATTAAATCACATTGACAATTTATCTATATGATTGAGTGTGATAGGCCTGATTGAGGAGTTGTTTACCAATTTTTTTATGATTATCTGATGATATGATGTGACTTGAAAAATGTGTAATATGTTAATTGAGGATGTTAAATTTATTTTATTTAGATATCTCTAACTCGTATTATTTTTTATTTTATTATTCACAAATATTATAATACTCTTTTCATCTTATTTTAAGAGTCTTTTATTATATTTTGAAATGTCTCAATTTAAGAGTTTTATTTAAAAAGTCAATATATTTTAACATGTGAATTTTTAAAACTACCTATTATTATAATATATAAAATAATCTATTAAAAGTTAAATGAAAGTATTATTAAAAATTTAAACAATTTCTGAACAATAAAATAATTTCTCTTAAAAAATTAGAATTTCAAAAAGAGTTCTTTAATTTGAGACAGAAGGAATATTATTCATAATTTTTTAACACATAATGATAGAAGGAGTATTATTCATAATTTTTTAACACATAATGATATAATAATCGCTAATTGAAAATGTATCCATTTTATTAAATCGAGTAAATTTTATATTTTTATATTTTATTTGAAATTAATTTTTTTTTTCCGCACACAAGAATTTCTCCTTTCACGTGAAACCAAAACCATGTCTGTGTGCCAAGCGGACACAGCAAGCAGTGAAAGAAGTCAAAAAGTAGGTGATTGTGATGAAAACAAAGCCGGAATGCCTAACAAAACTCTCCATCACCTCGCACTCACCGTCTTCTCATTAACCCCCTCCACCCCTAACAAACTACAGCCCACAAGTCTGTTTTCGTCCCTTTCTCTAACCATTTCCGCACCATCATCAAAAGCAAAAATACCAATCACTTTTAGTACCACTTTGTGTGCTGTGCTTTCTTTCTACCAATTTTTCTCTTAGTACTCACTTATTCAGTAATGTCTGCTGGAATCTTCTCAGCTCCGGTTGCTGGATCCAGTTATCTTGGCTTGAAAGCCAACTCGACCAAGCTTCTTCCAGCAAAAGATTCCATCACATGGAGCCGGAAAACTGTGTCAAATGGTTCTAAAACTCACTGCATGAAGGTAATATGATCCAAGTAATGATTCTCAAAGCCCACTCGAAAATCTCATTTGTATTGCTGCTCACCAATTTTATGTGATTCAACAGACGTGGAATCCAATTGACAACAAGAAGTTTGAGACGCTCTCATACCTCCCACCGCTCTCTGACGAATCAATCGCAAAGGAGATTGAATACATGCTAAAAAAGGGATGGGTTCCATGCCTGGAATTCGATGTGGTAAGATGATGATCAATGGATTCAAATACCATATTCATGTTCATTTTTTGTGTTCTTAACAATTTGGTTTTTGTTTTTTCTTGTGTATGGAAGGTGGGTTATGTGCAGAGGGAAAATAGCAGAATTCCAGGGTACTATGATGGGAGGTACTGGACACTGTGGAAGCTGCCAATGTTTGGGTGCAGCGACTCATCTCAAGTCCTACATGAAATTCACGAGTGCAAGAAGTCATACCCAAATGCTTATATTCGCTGTGTGGCATTTGACAACAAGAACCAAGGTCAGTGTATGGCCTTTATCATCCAAAAACCCACCACCTCCTAAATGCTCTGGATCTGGATTCACTTCCCTTCTCCCTATAGACCCCTTTTGGAACTTCTTTTTTCCCCTCTATTTTAAACCCTTTTTTTTATTGTATCAATAAGGTGGATGTGGAATATTTGAAGTGACTTGTTTTGGAGGGATCTTAAGGTTTTATTAAAATAATTGCTTATTACAAGTTGTTTGATCTATGTCACATCACATGGGAATGGCCCCTTGTTTTGGGATTCGTTTTTTAGTGGGCAAGCACATGGATTTGATTTTAGCATCCCTTGTTTTGGAGATGTAATGCTCTCGAAAGTGAAAAGGAGACCCTGCTTTTTACGGACCAGCATTTATAACTTTTTTTTTCACTATTTCCTTTTGGGTAAGTTCTTATTTTTTATTTTTTTGGGGAGCGGGTTGAAGTACTTCTTTCACTGGTTCTTTGTGGGTTAAGCTTTTAATTCGCAACTTTTTTTAGGTTTAAATTTATTATGATTGTACTCGTTTGATCATTTTTTCATAAATTAACCAAATGAGTACTTATTAATAGACAATGCCCCATTAAGAACAAATAATGTTAGTGCTAAAAAGTATGACTATTATCCTAAAGGATGAGAGAAGAGTGAGGTTATGCAAGAGAAATTTTGTCTAAACAAAATGGCTTGATTTAAAATAAAATATTCATGAGTTTCTGGTAATTTTAAACATCAGGAAGGAAGGTTGTTTAATTATGATTTATCTATTATGAGTTCGAGTCATAAAAAGTGCCTATATTGTTTATATTTAACTCTCCACTAATACCACTCTCAATAAGGGTTTGATAGGGTTCAATTCCTAGCCGTGGACATGAGGTTGGAAAATGGAATTGTACAATGGGACATGTATAGGGAAAAATATTTGAATAGAAAAAACAAGCGAATAATTGTTATATTGATTGTGGAAAAAGCTATTTATGCTACAAAATCAAATTTCTTATTTTCAGAAGAGGTTCTTATAAAAATCCGAAAAAAAAAATGGCTGACTCAAGTTCTAATTTTCAAAATTTCTTAGCCAAATACTAAGGTAAAAAAAATGTAATTTTCAAATATTGTTTTGGGGGAGGGGGGCTAGCTTCCCTGTAGGCCCATCATTACATGTTAAAGAATCATTTTTCAAAAAACTTTATCATTTCTAGTGTGGGCAAAAGAACTGAGAATATAGAGCTGTCGTAGTTTTATATAAATTTTATATGTAAAATAGAATGAAAAAAAAATCTAAGATTTTAAAAAATTAAACCCATGGCATATAGAATGTCAGTAATTAGACAAATTAGGCAATTTAAAGTTGCCATTATACAACAAGACATTTTTAGGACAAGAACAAATTCCTCTATTGAAATTGAAATATAATAAAATGCAAGAGTCAAAATAAAAGATTCCATTACAGGCTTACAGCTTTAAAAATTGATGTCTTGGCCAGGTAATGAAGCTGTCCCTAAGAAGTGTATGTGTGGTCTTCAAAAGTTACATGAAAGAATAACCAAAAATATTGTAATTTTACATATGAACACTGCGCATATTAGAAAATACATGGCCTTTTGTTTTCCACATTTGTTGAAGTTTTGTTGTGCTCTCTGTTTAGCTATACAAAATCTAACATCATTTACTGTTGCATTTGTCGTGTCTTTGTTTTGCGCATGGGTAGTCCACTCTAACATGTATTATATATTGCTTCACTTCTTCTAGTGTCTTAACCTACATATAATTCAATTCAACAGAGTCAGTAATATCTCAAATATTTGAAGTCAACTACATGAACTGTATCTCATTATTCTTCTTTATTTAAAATTAAAACCATTCTCTGAGTTAGACCATTATCATATTTGGTTCATGTGTCTGTATCAAATACTTTATAGACACTTGTCCAGACATTTGAATTATGGATGTTGATAATTAAATGAAATTTTTTTTTTAATTTTTATTCAATGACTTTATTATTTTAATATCTTAATAATATTTTAAAATTTTGTATGTTTTTATGACACTCTTAATTTTGTATCTACATGTTCGTGTCGTATTCGTGTCTAGTGTTCATATCCGTATTTCTTAGATAATGATGAATATTTTCTTTTCTATTTTATTTTAAATTATCATCTTTTCTTTTATTTTCAAAACTTTCAAACAAATTGTTAACTAGTTGTAGTCAATTCTAGCTCTCATAGGAAAATGTGTAATTATGAGGGAATTTTTTTTGTTAATAAAAAAAAACTTTATAATTAATAATTTTTTAATCGTTAGAAGAATTAAGTAATAGAGAGTAGATTATAGATGTATAGTTTGGTTGATATTAAGGAGCACAACCGCCCAATAGAACGTCAGTGTGTGTGTGGGTCTAAAATAGTCAAATGTTATTTCATGCATACCATTCCATTCAAGAGGATATTAATCATGCATTAAATCTGATGCTACAAAAGATTCATCATGAAATCCTTCAATTAGAATTCTCAATTCATAAAACACATTATACAATAGTCACATTTAGCAATATGATCTCAACATTCCAATCACAACCTACGTATACATCAACTCAAGTCCATCATACCCAAATTTCCTCATTGATCAGAACACCTCAATGAATACCAACCACCCCACCACGGGTGTCCATCTCAAATTAACAACCAATTTAGCAAACATTTTGAAGGCACATACAATCACAAGTTGTATATAACTTCGTTGGAGCATTTTATCAAATATCTTATAAACATATATCAAGATTTCAAAGTTTCTTTTGTTAACATCTTTCACAACTACCATAAAACATGACACGAAAATGGTACTCCATACCAACATACATGTTATCACAATTAAAAAACACATTAAACCCCCAATGATATAGGTTATACATCATGATCTTATCATTTATGTAAATAAACATTTATTCATCACACGATACACATTCTTATCATTCCAAGCATGAACAATGTACATAAACGCATCATAGATTAGAATAGATATAGAAAACCCTACCTTCTGTGAAGAACTCTCAAACCCTAGCCTTCAATCCTTCACGAAACCAAGCTTGAAACCCATATATGGGTAACTATAGTCCTTGAGAATGAGGCCACGGATGAATGAGATTTAAGCAACTGAAACTACTATTATGCCCCTCCTTTGTTAGTCTCCCAAATTTTCCCTCAATTCCCTCTCATTTTACCTAGTAAGCATGACTAACATTATTTTATTTTATTTCTACTCCCATTTTATTTCCTCACTTACATCCTGGTTCCCACCATTCAAATTTTTGAAATACCCTTCTTCCCAAACAAATGAGTTATATAAAATGTTATAATTCATTTGATTAGCCACACTAATCAATATGCTTATGTGTTATGATTGTTTTGGTATACCTCTTACTAAGTAATGTTATTTACCCCCCCTTGTTGACAAATATGGATGTAATAAGACACAGGATCTATTGTAGCCATTATGTCTATTTTTTTTATGGCATGTATGTGTCTAGATCGAACGATACTATGGATTAAGTGTCTGACAGTACAATTTGTAAAATTGTGGTTGTGTCCTTATTTATATTTTGGATCTTTGATATGTATCATGTATATATACTAGAATTGCATGGGGTAATTTACCATATGGACTAATAGAATTTATTATGACATTTATTTTACAATTATTTATTCTGTCTAAACACTACTAAGTTATCATGACTTGACGGGACCTTTGTAATTGAAGTTAATACATGTATATAAAGAAATTATGTTGACTCTTTGATTAAGATTACCAGAGGCTCTGACAAGTTGAATCACAACTTTAAATTTTGAAGCATAACATTAAAAAAAAGTCAATTATTTATGTTGACAAGTTAAATATTATTCCTATAACGATATAAAAATAGAAAACCGAACTCACGCCAACTGCGTAAATAATGAACACCTACACCATTTGAGCAGACTTCTGTCCTTACTTAAATATTATTCTAGTTCATCAATAATAAGTTTAACTCTAGTACTTGACATTTTATAGCTTCATACATTCATAAAAAAGTTCCCTGCATTTTATTTCACCATCATCCACCACAGGGTCTAGAGTTTTGATGTCAAGTTGGATCTTATAGGAAGATGTAAGGGCTCCCAATCGTCATCATCAACTTTGCTGAAATATTGACCCACCATTTCTTCACTTACAAGCTCCAGCTTTGAAGGCTGCCACTGTCAGAACAGAAAAGGAATAGTGTCAAATATTATTACCTTCACATATTGTTTGATGAATATTGACCAAAAAAATAACAATAATTTCATAACTTATAATTAGGATCCACTAGTTGGATCAATAGTACTTAGCCAAAACTATGAGTCGTTTAAAAGAAAAAAAAAATTACTTGATTTTGGTCCTGTTTATGCATGGTACAAGGAGGGGTATCAAAGATAAGTTATACATTTGATGTTATTTTGTCAGAGTGACTTCTCTCAAAACCCTCTCAAACTTAAAAATATGTTTTACGCGTATAACTCAAATATTTTACCACTAACTATTATTTGATTTATCAAAATACTTAAAAATGATATTACAAATTTCTAGACTTTTTTCTCAATCGTTGTTGTTGTTGTTGTCGTCGTCGTCGTCGTCGTCGTCGTCGTCGATAATGTGGAGTCATGTGAAAAAATCATAATAAATAAAAAAAACAACTATATAAGAGAAGAAGAAAAAAATCTTGATGTACCTTGGGTTTTTTATCTTTGTCAATTAGCATAGCTCTTGAACCCTGCATGCATGCAGAATTTTTCCCCCAATCATTAGAAATATGAAAGAGTAAGAAAGAACGTACAATAAATTCTATTGTAAAGCCCTAGTCAAACCTCATAAAAATCGTCGTTAATTGTTCTTCGCAAGATGTGGCATAAAATATTAAATTCACGAACAAGACATTGTTCAAGTTTTTGCATCCGGCCTTCTCTTATCTGTTAAACAGAATGAAATAAAAAGTCAGCTTTAGTTTAATGATCCATTAAAAATGACCTTCTCTACATTATTATATTCTTTGTAGGCCTGTTTGGAAGAAAAGAAAGAAAAAAAGATATATTACCGATTTCAAGAAAAGTTTAAGGCTTGTAGGAGAGGCTGATTTCATGGAGTTTATTGCCTCAATGATCCATTTCTCTGGCTGATTTGCAGCAAAATTTTCCTAAGAAACATAAATTCCAATTGCATGAAGACGAAATATGAGAAGTTAACTAATGATCAAAACGTAATGATTTTTCCTATTTCCTGAAAAAATAAAGTACCAGTGAAGATAAAATTTCTTCAACAGTTTCTTTTGAAAAGCATTTGTTGATAATCTCCAATCTGTTCACAAAATCATTTCACTGTTACAAAATCTCAAATAGTTGTAAATCTTACCATTTATGAAGAATATATTACCTGGTATCTTGTTTAATGTTTACTTTGTGATCAAATTTGTCGATAATCTGAGAAATGGTTGATTTATCTGATGAAACCACTACTTCATGGAGTGCATTTTCCAATGAAACAAGATCCTAAAATATGGTCAAAGCAAGTGATATTATTAATTACAATGCAGA
The DNA here is from genome assembly GCA_008638375.1 of Nyssa sinensis. Lineage (NCBI taxonomy): Eukaryota > Viridiplantae > Streptophyta > Magnoliopsida > Cornales > Nyssaceae > Nyssa > Nyssa sinensis. Next base: position 1,943,175 of record CM018047.1, read on the forward strand.
GTATAAAATATATCAATTAAGATTAAGATTGAAATTTGAGCAAAGACAAAGCTTACCCAGTATACAGATCACCCAAACTCAAAACTAGCCAAAATATTACAGTTCATTCAAAACAGTGATACCATTGAAATATTATGAGTTATAAAATGTCATTTAAAGTACCTTGGAAAGGATAAAATGAGTTGCAAGGCCACATGCAATCATCTCATTTCCATCTAACCTTGCTCCAGTTAGCCCTAAATATTCTCCTGATAAAATGAGTTGCAAGACATGAAAACACATGATACAGTTTTGTTACTACTATATATAATTTGATCATATAATAGAAAAGCAACGTCAAAAGAGTTGAAATGTTATGAAAATTTGTAGAGAAGTAGACAAGAGAGATGAATAAGTGTTACCAAAAAAACCAGGAAGCCTAGACAGGAAATGAGATGCACCAACATCTGGAAAAAGCCCTATTGATGCTTCTGGCATTGCAAATACCTGCAATGTACGTTCTAATAATATTATGTAAACGATGCATATTTGATTTTTATATATATATATATATATATATATATATATATATACTCATTAAATAGTCTCTGATTTCTCATCTAATATATGTAATTGATAATTTGTGAAAAATATAGGCATATATATATATGAAAGAAAAAATATAGGAAAAAACTATAAAATGATATGAGTAAATGCAAAGCAAGCTAGTGTGACTTAGTGGTAGTTTAAAAGTAATTTTAAAATTAAATATTTTACAATTTTTTTAAATGAATATGATGAGAAAAAAGGCAGAAAAATACAGTTTTCTCAGTAACAATCCGAAATGTTGCATGCATTGATAGTCCAGCACCTCCTCCCATTACAATCCCGTTTATAAGTGAAACCTATATATATAAAGATCAATTCATATATTAGATTGAAAAATATATTTAAGTAAAATAAAGAGGATTAATTTTGAAGTAAACATAAATATAGTAACGTCAAGTAAAACTAGCTTGCTTACCAAAGGCTTCTTATATGTTCCAAGTAAGTAGTCTAAAGTGAGTTGTTTCCTGTAAAAACTTGCACCAAAGCTCCAGTGCCCTGTTTCATTTAAGTAATGTTAAATACATTTTCATTTCATTTTTGGAATGTCAAATTCCATGATTTCTTGTAATGTATCAAGGGCATGCATTTATGAATTTAGAGAATCATTTTTATATTTTTTTTTTGGGTAGGTTAGAGAATTAGTTTCACAGAGAGGATACAAATGCCCTTTTTTTTCTTCTAATTTATATGGGATTAAGTGATTGGGAATGCTTTCAAATGATAAAATACTAGATAACAAAATAGAGTTTTCCAACAAGTTTTAACTTTTTTTCTTTTTTTTTTTTGAGAAGTAATTTTTAACTTGATTGGTACCTCTCATATTGGAGATTGAGGATTCAAGGCCTTTCAAGAAACAAAGCAGTGTGTGAGTGAGATTTACCAGTCAAGAAAGAGAGTAGAATTTACCTATAGTCATATAACTGATTGTGGCTGTAACATCACCACCAGCGCAAAATGCTTTTCCATTTCCCTACAATGGGAAAAATTGAGCAAGAACATTGCCAAAAAAATATTTAATTTTGTAATATTTATCGAAAATTTTGAGTTGGGTCAAAATTTTAAGATAAAGAGAAAAATCATCAATAAAGATTAGGCTAGACCAAAACTTTGGAAAGTGGATTAAAATATTGGATAAAAAATAAAAGAAATAATGGGTAAAGATTTGATTGATCTAAAATTTTAGAATAGATTAATTTTGAAAAGGTCACAATTTTACATGTTAAAAAAAAATTCTAGGTGGGTTGTGACCCTGCCATCAGGTCCAAAACAAGCTTCTCCAACTGTCTCAAGTCTATTTTTTTCTACCTTGCAAGATTGTATAATGTTTGGACTATTAATCCTTGTCGATGACTAATCTAAAAATACAAACAGTAAAAATCTTCAAAAAATAAATTCCAACTGTCTCAAGTCTATTTTTTTCTATCTTGCAAAATCGTATAATGTTTGAATTATTAATCTTCATGGATGACTAATCTAAAAATACAAACAGTAAAAATCTTCAAAAAATAAATCCTTATAAACGATCCTCGATCCAGTCAACCAATTCTTTGGGATTAACACCACGAATCTATACATCCACCGTACTGTTTTCCCACCGCTCAATAAAGCAACTTCTACAATTCCATCCATTGATATGCAAAATATTCTTTGAATTTGTCAATTATCAATATTACAAGAAAAACTGATACAATCAGAGAGTGTCCAAATTGTAAGTCGTGAAAGTTACACCTTCGTAACTTTATTGATTCGTACACTACACGTACAAAAATATATATTACATGAACTAATAAAATTATAAACTAATAAAATTGTGGAGTGATCTCTGCAACTCACCATAAAAAATTTCTTGGAACAAAATAACATTTCTACTTGTTCTCAAAAGGTGCAACAGTGGGACCCACTTGTTATCGGCTTGTGATTTGTGAGGGTCGGAACCGTAAAGTGCTTTTATGGGGTCATTAGTATTATTATAATATATTTATAGTATAAGAGATATTGAAAACATTAATTATTGTATAGATAGTTATATAATTATTTATTTTGATTTAGTATATCTTATTTATTTAGTTATTTTGTATTTAAAATTATTATTTTATATTATTATTTATTTTAAGATAAATTATACTTACATTTCTTAAAATTTCTAACAATTACACTAATCTCTTATGAGATTTCTAAAATTATACTGACCTTCCTTATTTTACCAATATAGATACGTCATCTAGTCAATTGTTTTTAAAATGACAAAATTATTCTTTTATGTTTTTTTTTATTTTCAATTTTTTTAAATTTTGAACATTTGTTTTTCATTTTCTAAATAAACATTGATAAAAATCTTAAATTTATTTTTAAATAAAAAAATTGATCAAAATTTAAAAATAGAAAAAAAATGAAAGGGACAGTTTTGTCATTTTGAAGAAAAAAATTGACTATAGAGGAGTATCTGTATATTGTTAAGCAAAGTAAGGAAGGTCAGTATAATTTCATAAACTTCAGGAGAGATCAGTGTAATTGTCAAAAACTTTAGAAAAAATCAATGTAATTTACTCTTTATTTTATTTCATTCAAATACTGAGAATTTATTTTACTAGAATTTATTTTTCAGAATCTGAATTTCTCCAAAACAAAAAGGTGATCAACATGTTACTTCAATTTTTTTATTTTATATTAATTATATATTACTATATATTTTGTGTGTCAAAATTTTAGCTACTTGGGATAAAGTTAAATATTCATTATCTATCTAGTTAAGTGATTATCATGTGAAACTAAGTTTTTTTTAAGGTCATTTGGACACAAGTCCATAGAAAGTATGGAAATTATTATAAGATCCATATTCAAACATGTTAACCCCACAAGTCCTTCAATATTTCATGACTTGAATACTCTTTCAGCATTTTTTTCCAATTTAGTCTAATTGAATTCCGTAAAAAATGTCCAACAGCAAAGAAAAAATTTCAAAATTCAAAAACTCACAATATATAAATCAATTTTAAATAAAATTTATATATTTGAAGTCTAAAAATTGAGATTTATCAAACAAGATCCATATAGAGTGTGAAATTTTAAAAAAAAATCAATTCGAAACTGTAAAATTTCATCTCTATGAAAGTGTGAAATTTTATAGTTTTCCACTGAAAAATTTCGTCCTAACAAAAATATAAATTTCACAGTTTATTGAAAATGTAAAATTTACATTTTCATAAAAATTGCGAAAATTATAAATTGTTATTAATTTTATTGAGCTTTTGAACCACGTGTTGGATGGTCAAACAAGACTTTAAAAATGGTAAAAAATAGTATTTGAAACACAATAATTAAAAATTTACTAGGTGTGAAAAAGTGTAAAATTTCACAAATTCTTAAACTATACAATTTTACACTTTCGTAAAAAAATTGAAAATCCTTCGCCATCTCAAAACTTCTATAAATATAACAAATACAAAAAGAGTCATTTCCTAAGATCTCTCTCTACAGGTATCGATCATGCTGGAATAGTTTGAAGAAGAGGAGGATTGTTAATTAAAGATGGCATTCCAAATGCAATTAACCGAATGACATTCAATTAATACTCAAAGAGGGAGAACAAGTGCCCAGGAACATTGATGCCTCCAAGTAACTCTTCACCATTTATATATATATATATATATAGTTGAATGCAACCACGACTCTATAAGACAAGTGTAATGAATTAAAAAGATGAAGAAATAAATTTCACACAATAGAAATTAATTATTACCATTGTCATTAACTATTACCATATCAAGCAAACCAGAGAAAAAAACTTATGTCTTGTATGTTTCGATTGATCATACAAGTCGAATCTCGGTGGAGGCCATTCGGTCTTGATCATGGAAGCCACCTCCAATCATCTTCAACATCATCGATCTAAACTTAGGCTCAAAGAAGGAATGAGCTATGGTAGTGGCGCTCAGATCATCTTCGACATCGTCTATCTAAGCTTAGGGTAGTGTCCCTGCGAGTGGGATCCCAAAGGCAAAGCTTGCCGTCCTAGAGCTTGATGGCTGACGACTGGGTGTGGTTGTAGAGATTGGGGCACCGATGGTCTTATTCAGTGGTGGTTCGTAGAGTAGTAGAGAGGGTAGAGAAAGGAGAAAGAAAGAGAGAGTGAGAGAAACTCGAATGAGATCAAATTTTAATCAGTGGAAATTATAATAGAGTATTATTGTCATTTATAAAGAAAATTATAAGTGTCATGTCATCGAGATGGATCTGAGCTAAAATTTTAAAACAATGTGTCATTCACCTTATACTTGAAAAAAGAGTAATTAAACATCTTTTTCAAGGACTTAAACCTAATTAACATTTTTTTATGATAGAATGTTGATAAGAATTATACCACAATGGAGGTCTTTGGCCTATCTATTATTGTTTTAAATACATGAGTAATAATCACAGATGAAATCAGTATTAAAGAATAGTGCAATAATCACACAGATAAAGAAATAGAATTTAAACTGAGACAGAGAATGAACAAAATCCGAAAATGCATAATGCTTTAATTCTGTTAAAAGGGTAGTTGAACTTTTTTCTGTGACGTTCTTACACATCAATTCCAACAAAAATAGAAAATAGAAAATGAAATTTTATATATCTATACATATATATATATATATATATATTTGAATTGCTAAATTTATTTATCCTTGTAATTTGAAACATATTTCATTGGTCATGTTCTTCAACCTTACCTTTAAAATCACAAGTTTGACCTTGGGATCGTTCTCATAGACTTTCAACTTCTTCAACATCTGACAAACCTGCAAATTAAGAAGGAAAAAGTGTTAACAATCAATTATATATTACCTAAGTAGTTTGATATTGTATTTTTCACTCTTTTTTTTTGGTAATTCAAACGATCTCACCAATTGTAACCTTCGATCGCGAAATTAAATTGTAAACCGAAACTCCTTCCACTACTTCTTCACATAAGCTTGATCTCACAGAGAAGTTGTTTTAAAAAAAGTTTCAATTTGTAGAGTTTAAGCCCGATCCTTGATATTTACTATCACTTAAGCTACCTTTTCGGAGTTACCATTTTCTAAAAAGATAGAACAATATTCATGGTTTCGACTAATGAAAAATCTAAATTTGGACATCAAGAAATGGAGTGCACGTCTTTCTATTAATAATGTTTTATTAGTTGAAAGCTTAAAACATAAATAAGGGATATAAAGTTATTTTTAATCTAACATATATATATATATATATATATTCAAAGATAAAAATGAAAACTTATTTAATGCATATAGAAATGAAAATGTATTGTTATCTACACTTGAGCAACACAAGTAAATTAAAGTGTTTAATCATACCATTTCATAGTTGAGGCTGTTCAATTTCTTAGGTCTATTTAGTATCACTTTTCTCACACCAGAAATTTCTTCAAAAAGTACCTGAAAAATAGATGGTAACAATGGTAAAAATATGGATGTTGCACAATGGTAATAATTAGAGTTTAGTGTGGAATTGGAATGGATGACCCCAAAACATGACTCTTGCTAGGATGGAGCTAGTGTCAACCAATTAATTGTTCCAAAAACTTAAAATGTTAAAGAATTGATTCAAACAATTAATGTATTTATATCAAGCTAACATCTCATGTAACATAATGCTAAAAAAAGCATGTAGAGAGATGATAAATTGACATAATATAGTGTGAATTGTAATCTAACGAGGTCAGTGAATGCAAATCTTATACTTAAAGACTTAAAATTAAGACATCTCATAATTAAAGTTTTGATATCATATTATCAATTACTTTCAAAACTTAAGATATTAGAAAATGACCCAACAATTCATCATAAATTTTAAATTTTAAGAAATACAAATAATTAATATTGATTAATGCTATTTTTGATAAGTAACTACATGTATTAATAAAAAGGGTTAACAATTTGGGACTATAATTTATAATTGAAATAAAATTATTAATTAAAAATTTAAATTATTTCAATTGATAATTATTAACTTTATTTGAAATCGTGATTAAACTATAGAGTAAAATGAATTCTAATAGAAAAAAAGTTACAAAAAACGTTGTAATAGAACGATAAAAAGTCCAAGGGGTTGTATTGGTCGAGCACGTGCGTAAGAGGGTGCATGTGCTCCCTGATCCCAAAATTCAGCATTGCATGGTACGACGGTATCGGTGTCACTAGACTAAACTTTTTTCCCTTGAGGAGAGGCTAGCTCTAGGTTCGTACACTATCCCTGGGCTAGTTCTTAACGTATTCTCACTCACTGCAAACTTTAGAATTGTCCTATGGACATTATTTCTCAACAACTTCAATGAAAAATTTAATTATCCTTCGTGCAGCAAGTGGGGATCCACCAAGTGTTCCGACAGAAATTTTTTTGGATGAGGTTGGTGCACTTTTAATATATTTTTTAATAATATTTTATAAAGAATAATATTATTTATTTATTTCTAATGAGATATAGATATAATAAAATATTATTAAAAAAATATATTATTATATTATATACTAAATTTATTAAAAAATATTTTGTGTTCTAAATTTTTTGCCAGGGATGTAAAATTATATGCTATATTGCGTATACTTTGTGTCAAAATTTAACGTATACGTGTCATATATCTTCTCTTAAAACATCTTGTGTCATATTTATTATAAGATATTGTATTGCTATTTTTTAACTTGTTAGTAGGGCACATCCCTTTAATAGTTGTACTATTACTTGCCATTTGACATATGAGAGAACATGACAATGAGATATTCTCCTGTTTTGTTTGGACGAATGAATAAGAATGAAGAATTAGATAGTATATAATTGAATTAGATATAATTTAAAATTTTATGAGATATTGAGTATTCGAATTCAATATTTAGAATTGACCAAGATAAAATACCTGAATATGTAGTTATATCCTAATTCTGTGTTTGGATATCTACCAAATATAAGATTTAAATATAACTATTTTTTATTTTTTATGTCTTATTTTTTACAAGATCTTCAAAAATTATTTTTTTCTGAAATTCATTTATTTATTTATTTAAAATATATGCATATGAGGTATTCAAAATTATTATTTTATTAAGAAAAAATAATTATAGAATCCAATAACTATAATCTTAATATTTTAAAATGTAATTGTACAAACATCATTCATAATATAAAAATATTTCTTTTGGGGTGACTAAAAAAAATCACGGTCTCTATTACTAAGAATCATCAAAAATATTGATTACATATATGTATATATATATATATATAACAGTCCATTTATTGATATAAAAAATATATTAAAAAATCTAGAAAATATAAAAAAAAGTTAGAACAATAATTTTTTTTTTGTCTTTTTAACTTGACTCTTCGACGTTTTCATCTTTATATCGCGGGATTGCAAATTTTTTATGCTCTAGCATGTTTTTTTTCTAATAGAATGAGATAACTCAAATACCGCCACCTTACACCCATGTGGGATATTAATGATTCACGGAATATGATATCCAATCTAATTGGAGATAACAAATATAGAATATGATAACATTTACCATATTCAACTTTCTGCTATCCAAATGTGACATTAGAGAACAACCTTTGTAATCTACAAAGCTCCTAGTGAATTAATTTTATGTTAGATCGATGCATAAAATAGTTGCATCGCCCAAAAATTGTTCCTGTGATGATCAGAACAACAAAGAAGTGAAAGAATAAAATTAGCAAGAGAAAGATAGTAATACCTGACTTAGTTCTCTGTTTAACGAGAAAGCCATGAGAGATGTTGCTTTCCGTCTACCAGAGGCTGAAATGTCTTTAGGATGCTAGAGAAGTAGATAGAGTTCTATATATACACGCACACACACACTCAAACAGGGGCGAGCCAAAACCAAAAGTTTGTCTCGGAACAACCTAAAAAGAAATTAATAAAATCAAATTTGACTTTATAAAAATTAAATATATAATTTTTATAAAGTCCTATATTTAGGACACATGAATCATATTTTAACCTAAAATAACCACGACTAAATACATTGTCTTGTGGCTGTGATCATAATTATTTTTCGATTATATTCATGTATTTACAATTTTAATTAGACGCTTTTAATTTGTCAATTAGGAAATTTTGATTTGGAAACCGATTGTGTCTATTTTCCAATTATAAGTTCATTTGAAAAGAGTCTCAATTTTGATTTTATGGGATTTTTTTTTTTTAATTTTATTATGATTAGCTTAATAATGATGCTTTCTTAGTGAAACTCGTAAATACATCTCTTTCTAAATATGAGAGGTAGTTAGGACTAACATTCTGTTATATCAATGTGTCAATTACTCTTCAAGTATAAGAGTGTAAAAAAAGAATTGCATGTAAAAGAATGTGTTAAATATATTATTAGAAAGAGTGTAAAAATGGAATTGCATGTAAGAGAATGTATTAAATATATTGTTATCTCGTTTTATAATAATTTAAGCTTTTAAAATAACCCATGATTTAACAAATATAACCAGTTAAGATTTTTTTGTTAAATAAATGGAATAAGAGAAATAGAGCAAGTTTAAAAAATTTACTAGTGTAAATTTAAAAAAAAAATCTAAAAATTTATAAAAATAATATTTTATTTTATTTTATTTTTCAAAATTTTATTGTGTCAAACACTTCCACGAACTAGACCATAAAGCCAATAAACTAATTAATTTAGGCTTTACGTAAAGAAAAAATTTCAAATTTTATGTATTTATAGTATAATCAAATTAGAAGTTTATGAGTAATAGAAGTCTTAACTCTATAAAATGATCCAAGTTTTATGTATTTATAATATAATTAAATTAAAAGTCTAAAACTAATAAAAATTTAAGTCTATAAAAAAAGCCTCCATAAAAACTCCATGAAAATTACTTAATTTTATTAATAAAGTTTTATTCGTATTGCACTTTAATTATTTTATTATTATCTATTTAGATCAAAATAATATATGTAAAAATTTAATTATTAAATTTCAATCAATATATAACTCTTATTTGTTAGAAAATAATTAAATTTTATATTATAAAAATAAATATAATATATATAAGAAACGAAAGTACAAAATGATATTAATATATTTTAAAAAAATCATTTAAAATTATTATTTGTTACTTTAAATCTTCAATTACATATAGAGTCAGATTCTAGAACGCAACTTGCTGAGTTGGGCAAATAAAAGAAACTATAATATATGAGAACAAACAAGTTCAAGAACCATAATTTAGTCTACTTGTAATTATAGTCATCAATGCACGTTAAATCTGACACAAGTTTTCAAGAACCTAAAGCATATAACATTCAACGTGTGTAATTTTAAAATAAATAGTGATGTAGAACAAGTTGTAGAAGAATTTAATTCTTAGCACGAAAATACATGCGACGCCGAAATTCTCAAAATAGCATGAAATTTGATGAGTGTCTTGGAAACGATGTGCTGATCAATACTCATAACTTTGCTATGATGTATGCCGCTTTTCAAACAAATTTCTTCATTTTGATTTTCAAAAACGCGTTTTTGCCATTTATAATAATAATGTGTTGTTTGAGTTCAAAGAGTTATAATTGTCGTTTGGAGTTATTCTTTTGGCAGATTACTGCTTAAGTTTAGGGTTTTTGATTTATGTTTTCAATTAGAATTTTTCTATTTTTAGAATATTTCGTATTTTTCTTTATTTCAATTATTGTTTTCCTAGTCCTAGTCAAATTAGAGTTCGCTGACTATATAAAAGTTGTTCTTTTCATTATAAGGTTAACTTTCATTCAATAAAAATATTCTTTTTCTGAGATCTTATTCTCTATACTCGTGGATTCGAGTATGTTACTTTGTTCGTGGATTCGGACAATTTTTTTAGAAACAGACAGTGTCCTATTTCTTCACAAGCTTCTACTACGTCAAATAGCTAAGCATAATCTAACATGTTATGTAAAATATAGGATGATAAAATATACGAGAATAAACAAGAACCATAATTTAGTCTGAGTTGGGCAAATAAAAGAAACTATAATATACGAGAACAAACAAATTCAACAACCATAGTTTAGTCTGCTTATAATTATGATCATTAATTCACGTTAAATCTAACACTAGTTTTCAAGAATCTAAAGCATATAACATTCAACGTGTGTAATTTTAAAATAAATAACTAAGCATAATCTAACATGTCATATAAAACACACAAAAATAATAAAATATATGAGAATAAACAAATATCATAGTTTAGTCGACTTAGGCAAATAAAAGATACTATCATATATTAAAATAAACAACATTAACTACTATAATTTAGTCGGTTAGTAATTATGATTATAATTTCAAGTTAAAGTTGACACAAGTTTTTAAGTATCTAGAACATATAAAATACGTGTATAATTTTAAATAAACACGTAAGCATAATCGTCACGTGAAACACACAAGGATGGTGAAATAACAATTCGACGTGATGCGGCACAACAAGGCTATGTCCTCGTGTCCTGTTTCCTCTTACCCTTTTTCAATGTTTTTAACCTTTTGCTTTTCAGGCTATTGTTTGGGTCCTGTGTAAGTCGGCCTGCTGTGCAGCACCTATAAAACACGTGTCTCTTCTCTATCCAAAGACACACGATCTGTAATTACTGGTGCTTCTTTCGGAAATATTATAAATTGAAATTATTGTGACATAATTATTGAATAATTTCTTCACACACACACATATATATATATATATAATTAACTAGAAATTTGAAAGAAAAATAACACTAAGAGCTTTTGTATAATGTATTATTCAATGAAAGTTTCAATATGATTTTTAAAAAAAAATTAAGAAATATATTTTACATTTTTAGTTTAGTTTAATCATCTGAGTAGAATTTTATGAATAAGTCCTAAATGATCTTGAAAAAAGAAAGAAAATTTATTTATTTATTTTTTTATAATTACTAAATCACCAGTTTACAAGACAAAATAATTTGAGTGAATAAAAAGTTAGGAAAGAAAATTAAGGTATTAAAATTATAAAAATAAATTACATTAATGTCTCTTATTTTATTTTATAAATATTTTTTTTCAATCAAATTTATTTTTTAAAATGATAAAATTATTTATTTCATATTTTTTTTTATTTTAACTAATTGTTTTAAAAGTATGCACACATTGAATATGGGTGCGTTGTATTGATTGCATTAATGAATGCACATGACGTTAATTTGACATATTATGTTATGAATTGTACTTACTATTATTATATATATATATATATGGATTGTACAGTAATTTCATATTATTGGCTTATTATATTGTTGACTTGGTATTTAATGTATTGCTATCAGACATTATTATGCTATAAAATTAGAAGTTTATGAGTAATAAAAGTCTTAGCTCTATAAAATGATCTAAGTTTTATGTATTTATAATATAATCAAATTAAAAGTTTAAAACTAATAAAAATTTAAATCTATAAAAAAAGCTTCCATAAAAACTCCATGAAAATTACTTAATTTTATAAATAAAATTTTATTCGTATTGCACTTTAATTATTTTATTATTATCTATTTAGATCAAAAAAATTTATGTAAAAATTTAATTATTAAATTTCAGTCAATATATAACTCTCATTTGTTAGAAAATAATTAAACTTTATATTATAAAAATATATATATATATATATATAAAAACAAAAGTACCAAATGATATTAATATATTTTTTTAAAAAAAATTATTTAAAATTATTATTTTTTTACTTTAAATCTTCAATTACGTATAGAGTTGATTCTAGAACCCAACCTGCTAAGTTGGGCAAATAAAAGAAACTATAATATACGAGGATAAACAAGTTCAATGACCATAGTTTAGTCTGCTTGCAATTATAATCATAATTTCACGTTAAATCTGACACAAGTTTTTAAGAATCTAAAGCATATAAAATATAACGTTTGTAATTTTAAAATAAACAGCTAAGCATAACCTAACATGTCATGTAAAACACACAAAGATGATAAAATATACGAGAATAAACAAGGACCATAGTTTAGTCTGAGTTAGGCAAATAAAAGATACTATAATATACTAAAATAAACAAGTTCAACAACCATAGTTTAGTCTGCTTGTAATTATAATCATAATTTCACGTTAAATCTGACACAAGTTTTTAAGAATCTAACGCATATAAAATGTAACGTGTGTAATTTTAAATAAACAGGTAAGCATAATTTAACATGTCATGTGAAACACAAAAGGATGATGAAATATACAAGAATAAATAATAATCATAATTTAGTCTGAATTAAACAAATAAAAGATATTATAATATACTAATATAAACAACATCAACAACTATAGTTTTGTCTGTTAGTAATTATAATTATACTATCACGTTAAATTTGACACAAATTTTTATAGTTTAATCTGAGTTAAACAAATAAAAAATAATATAATATAATATAATATACTAATATAAACAACTTCAACAACTATAGTTTTATCAATTAATAATTATGATTATATTTTCACATTAAATTTGACACAAGTTTTTAAGAATCTAGAACATATAAAATACGTATATAATTTTAAATAAACACTTAAGCATAATCGTCATGTGAAAAACACAGACGATGAAATAACAATTCGACGTCAGGCGGCACAACAAGGCTATGTCCTCGTGTCCTGTTTCCTTCTTACCCTTTTTCAATGTTTTTAACCTTTTGCTTTTCAGGCCATTGTTTGGGTCTCGTATAAGGCGGCCTGCAGTGCAGCACCTACAAAACACGTGTCTCTTCTCTGTCCAAAGACATACGATCCGAAATAATTGGTGCTTCTTTCGGAAATACTATTATAAATTGAAATTATTGTGACATAATTATTGAATAATTTCTTCATATATATATATATATAAATATAATTAACTAGAAATTTGAAAGAAAAATAACACTAAGACCTTTTGTATAATGTATTATTCAATGAAAGTTTCAATATGATTTCCTTTTAAAAAAAATTAAGAAATATATTTTACATTTTTAGTGTAGTTTAATAATCTGAGTAGAATTTTATGAATATGTCCTCAATGATCTTGAAAAAAGAAAGAGAATTAATTTATTTATTTTTTTATAATTACTAAATCACCAGTTTATGAGACAAAATAATTGAGTGAATAAAAAGTTAAGATAAAAAAAGTAAGGATTTGTTTGGTTATAAATTCAAAAACAAATTTTCAAAAACTTATTTGTTTAGCCACCAAAAAAACAAAATTCAAAATTTTATTTTAAATTCAAACAAAGTTCAAATGTCAAGAAATTTTATCAAAAAAATAATTCAAATTTCAAGAAATTAATTATCAAATTAAATTTTATTTGATTTGACAATGATATTAATATATATTATATTTATAAAATATTATATTATAATTTATATTATACATATAAAATATTATTTTATAATATGCCAAACTTATGATATATAACTTTAATTTTAAAAAATATTATATAATTTAATAGTTAATATATGTTATATTAATTAATCAAATTTGTTAAATCTTGTTATTTTTATTAAATTTGAATAAAATTAAATTTTTTATATCATATTTAATTAAATGTATTAAATTCCGATCACATTTTTTAAGAATATTAAAAATTGTGAAAATGTAATTTAGATATAATTTGTTTCAAAATATTGATTTTTTAAAAATTGTGAAAATGTATTTGAATATGATAATCTAAATTATAAAATTGTAAAAAAATTTAAGATTAATAGTTTGTCAATAACGTATCCCACATTTTAAAATTAAAAATTTATTTTTTAAAATCTAAACAAATAAAGGGGGCAGTTTTTATTTTTAAAAAATATTATAATAAAATAATAAAAAATATAAATTTCATATATTTAAAAAATAAATACTCACCCCAAGCGAATAGAACATTGATCTTAAATCCGTTAACGGTCTTATTCGTTGGAAAAACAGTTGATCTTCCTAAATAAAGATCATGTAAATTATAAAAATGTATTTCGATATGATAATCTAAATTTAAAAAAAAAAAAAAAATTAATTTCAAACACATATATTGTAATTTGAAACTAAAAATCTTATTTTAAAAACATAACCAAACATTTTTTATCTTTTTTCAACTTAATCAATCCAAACAATTTCAAATTCCAAGAAATTACTTAAAAACACTTCTCAAAATATTTCTTAAAATTCAAACTCTCAAAAACTATTCAAACAATAGTTCAAATTCCAAGAAATTACTTAAAAACACTTCTCAAAAAAATTTCTTAAAACTCTAACTCTCAAAACCTATTCAAACAAAACCTAAGGTTTTGAAATTATAAAAATAAATTACAATGACATCTCTTATTTTATTTTGCAAATATCTTTTTTCAGTCAAATTTATTTTTCAAAATAGCAAAATTATTCATTTCATATATTTTTTTTTATTTTGACTAATTTTTTTAGAAGTATGCACACATTACATATGGGTGCATTGTATTAATTGCATTAATGAATGCACATGACGTTGATTTTACATATTGTGTTGTGAATTATACTTATTATATATATATATGGATTGTACAGTAATTTCATATTATTGGCTTATTATATTGTTGACTTGGTATTTAATGTATTGCTATCAAACATTATTATTCTTGTTACTTCGATCAAGAAATGAAAATGCGTCATAAGGTTTAGTATGCATAGATGTTCTGTATACTTGAATGTATATTAAATGTTCATTTGATTATTGTTACATATTGTCAGAGTAATATTGTATTCTATTGATTGTTGTATTTATATTTGTGAGCTAATAGATAATTCTTGTTTCTTGTATTGCATATTAAACAGTAAAAATTGTTTTAATTAGACTTCTATTAGTTTTTGCATGCAATTATAGGCTCGTATGTTTTGAAAATTTCTATTGAATATCATGACTTATTTTTACTGTTCATTGAATTGACATGTACTAGATTGACAATGGCTGGATTGATCTTGGACGGAAAAGATATTAGGATTGTGTCATCATTCATTTGTATTTATACGAGAGTGCTGCTACTTTTCGTATTATACATGAACAACTTTCGTATAATTACACTTTATGATAATCAATTTTAATTAATTTCGTTATGGGATTTACATGAGTATAAATATGACAATGAAAAAAACAAAATTTTAAAAAATAATTAAATAAAAAATATTTTAGAACTTTTACTAGATTAATTAGTTACTTTATTTTTCAATTACATTTTAAATGAACTTATTATTAAACCTTCCGTATTAGAATCGTGACACCACCACCATTAGATATACAATCATCATTTTTATTTATATTAGTGGTTGTGATCCACAACTTGCGATATTTTTATACCTTAATGCAATATCTTAATTTTCTCATCTTGATAATCACCCTTTTTTTAAAATTCAAAGTTCTCATTTTTATAGGCAAGGAGAATCTTCAACGAACGGCATGCTTATTCACACATACAATCTCAAAACTCAAACATTTGACATCATACGTGTGCTTTTCTTTTCTGACATGCCTACACCCAATTAGTACTATTTAATGAGAGCTTTTTAGGCCAAACACACTGTATGAACAGTGCAATTGGAGCAGAATCTCTAGAACAAAGCGGTATCTCCCGCTCTCACCTTGTTTAATCTCCTAATATGACTAATTAAATTTTTTTGTAAAATAGACCGAGTTAGAAAAAATTTAAAAAATTTAGTTAATGAAAACAAATTTTTTAAAATAAAAAATAAAGCTTATATAATATTAAATTGATTTTAAGTTTATTTTTCAATAGCTCAATTGGTCAAATCCAACCCCCACCCCCAACTAGGGGTGCAATTCGAACAGGCCGAACTTGAATTGAGTTATATTCAAATCCAATTCAAGTTTTAAAACTGTTAATTCGAGTCTAGCTCGAATTAAAATTTACGAGTATGGAATTCAACCTGTGTCCGACTCGAACCCAATTATTAATTTTATTTTTTGATTTTATTCACGATTTTTTAATAAATTTCTATCTTTTTTATTTTAATTATATACTAAAACTCTAATAATTTCTCTCAATTTTTCATTTTAAAAGAAACAAAAAATTATTAAAATAATTCATTCAACACAATTTAACTTTAAAAAAAAATATTAAAGGTCAACAAGTTTTTAAAATTATAAAAATGTAAAAAGTAATTCTTGTAAAGAAATCTTATAAATCTAATTAAGAATAACCAAAGTATAAAAAAACATAATATAAAAAATATTGCATTCAGGTTTGGATTAGGTTCGAATTTTCAAAGTATCAAATCAAGCCTAATACTAATTTAAATCGAGCTTAAATTCTTTTACCCAAACCCAACCCAAAATATAAAAAATTGAATCCCAAACTCTAAAAAAATTGAACGAAACTCAAATTAGGTTGGAATTGACCACTCTAAATTACACCCTTACCCCCAACAACCCGGTTGATAGATTCGCTCCAATAACACAAACTATAATATACAAACAATAAACAAGAAGTTAACAACCGGGAACTTGTTTGCTTCTCATTAAGATTCATTCTTAAGTAATTATGATATCATTTTAACACAATTTTCAAGAATCTAATGCAAATAAAATGTAATGTGTGTTATTTTGAATAAAAAACTAACATAATGTTTGATTTGTAGAAATAAAATGATCATTTTATAAAATGAAATAAAGAATAAAATAAAATAAGTTACTAATTTACTTTAAATAAATATTTGAAATAATTTTTAATAAAATATTTATTTCATAAAATAAATATTTTTAATTATATCAAATTAAAATAAAAAATAAAAAAATTAGAATTGACAATGTAACCATTCTATCGTATCAAAGAGAAATAACATGCCATGTGAAGTAACATATTATCCTATCAAACGCTACGTAACAAATTATCCTACCGAACATGAGTCATGACAATTGAAAAGTTGTCATGTGAAACACACAAAGAGAAATTAGCAAAAGGACATCATGAGATCTTATATTAATTGCCTTCCCTGTTTCCTTGTTTGTATTCTATCATCGTCATTGCTTGGTCGACATCATCAGTCATGACAATTGAAAAATTAAGAATCTTAAATTAATTGCCTGCCCTGTTTCCTTGTTTATATTCTATCATCGTCATTGCTTGACATCATGAGTCATGACAACTGAAAAATTAAGAATCATAAATTAATTGCCTGCCCTGTTTCTTGTTTGTATTCTATCGTCGTCCTTGCTTGATTGCCTGCCCTGTTTCCTTATTTGTATTCTATCATCATCCTTGCTTGTTGCCTGCCCTGTTTCCTTATTTGTATTCTATCATCGTCCTTGCATGGTTGTGTTTTTTTCATTTAAGCTAATTACGTGTTCATGTTTTTCTCACCCATTATAGTTCAATAAAAACTTTCCAAGACATTTCTTACTAAAAAAAATGAAGAAAATAATCTGTGGGGCAATTCATGTTCAAAGCCATATAATACTTTTGTTTTCTGGCTAGTTTTTGTGCTACTTGTTTGCTTGATAGCCATTGATATCCGCCTGAGCTTGTTCTATTTTTCCCCCCTACTCTTTGATAGTAGTTGCTCTTGTATTGTTTCTCCTCTGTTGCTAACTAGGGGTGTCAATCGTATCGTGTTGTATTCGTGTCGTGTCAAGATAAGAGTATTATATAATATTGATTGACTCGAATACGACACGATTAATTAATCGTGTCAACTTGCTCAATCCTAAAACGACCTGTACAATACACGGATGACACGACACGACACGATTTGTATAACTCGTTTATTAAATAGGTCATGTTAAAACATGAATAACACGACATGGGTAATACGACCTATTTAAATTGTATAATCTGTTTTCATAATAAAATTACTAGATAAAATCCAATTCATTCATTTTTAACACATTATAGTAATAATAATAAATTCACCACACAACTATATATCGTAGCATTATCCAAGATGTCAAATTAATACAAACCACAACCATAACCATAAGCCCATATATAACCATCATAGCATTATCCTAAGTTTCAAATTAATACAAACCATACTAATAAAAGTAAGAACAAGTTCACACCAGCTAAATTGGTCAGACGGGTTAGGCGGGTTTGTATTAAAGGGGTTTGACAAGAATAATTAAATGGGTTATTTCGTGTTAAAATAGTTAACCTGATTACAACCTGAACACGGCATGTTTACTAATTGTGTTAAACGGGTTGACTTGTTTATGACCCGAACTCATGTAAGCTCGACCCGAACCCGTTAACTACGTATTGGGTTTGAGTCGTGTCAAAAATTAACATTCCTATTGCTAACCCCTCCAAAAAAATTACAAAACTTCAAAATTTCATGTTTGAGTTTGAAGGGAGATACATAATAAACCTAGTTTAAGAGATATTAATATAAGGATTTTTTATTTCTACCAAATGAATTTGTGAGAAAAAAAATGTAAGAATAAATTTAAACACTTTCCACCAAAAAAAAAAATACTTAACTTTTGTAAATACGATGAAATTTTATATTCATATTTAATGTGATCAAATTATAACTCAAACAACTACAACACGAACCTCATTCTTCCAATTTTTTTTTATTACCTTTACTTATTTTTAGATGTCATAGCTTGATATGCATTAATATTTTTTTGGAGTACTATTTTGCCACTATTTTTGTTTCTTTGCTGACCTTGGTGTGAAGAAATATTTAATGATCATTTGTAAACGGAACTTTATTCTGACATGAAATTATACTCCTGTACACATGTTTATAACATGGACACCTATGATTAAATGTGAAACTATACATTTAAAAAGGTGTATATATAATAGTTAACAAACAGTATGAACAGAAATTGAATTATTAAAAGACCAATTGACGGTAGGTAGGATGTGTGTTTTACTATAAAAGGAGTCGCATCTTCCCTAGGGACATGAAAGCTTTGCAAGTCCCTGGCAATAGAGAAGCTTCAAAATAGGATTATTCAATATCTCTACCATGGCAAGCATTTCACCGGTTCTCTGTACAACTGCACCAAGGTACGGACATGCCATGTTTCTCACACACACACATATATATGTATATGTATATGTGGTGGTACTTAATTAAAAAGTACATGTATATTGCATGTGTGATAAATTATGATTAAAAAATGTACTTGAACAGGAGTAAGTTACTCTTTGGAGCTAAGTAATATTTCCTTAACAATGTTTATTACGTGAACATGTTTAAGGTTACAAGGTAAGGTGGCACTGATCACTGGCGGGGCTCGTGGCATAGGTGAATGCACTGCGAGACTGTTCGTCAGACATGGAGCTAAAGTAGTTATTGCGGATATCCTAGACAATTTGGGTCAATCAGTGTGTGAAGACTTGGGTCCTGAACTGGCTTTTTTCATCCATTGCGATGTATCTAACGAGTTGGATATCAAAAATGCCATTGACACTACGATTGCCAACCACGGGAAGCTCGACATAATGGTCAACAATGCCGCTGTTGCAGATGAAGCAAAAACCAGAATCGTAGACAACGACAAGTCTGAGTTTGAGCGAGTCATCAGCGTTAACTTGACTGGTGTTTTCATAGGAACCAAACACGCAGCTCGCGTGATGATTCCTCGTCGCAGTGGTAGCATTATTGCACTTGGAAGTGTGTGTTCAAGTGTTGGCGGTGTTGCATCTCATGCATATACTAGTTCAAAGCATGCCGTGATAGGTCTTACAAAGAATGTTGCAGCAGAGCTTGGACAGTTTGGTATTCGTGTGAATTGCTTGTCACCTTACTTCATTGCAACACCATTAGCAATGGACTTTTTCAAGGTGAGTGAAGATGCAGCTTCTAGTGTTTATTCTAACCTTAAAGGGGTGGCTCTTCGGCTAGAAGATGTGGCTGAAGCTGCACTTTTTTTGGCAAGTGATGAATCCAAGTATGTGAGTGGACATAATCTTGCACTAGATGGAGGCTTTTCAGTTATAAATCCAGCTTTCGGCCTCTTTGCAAGAGATGGTTAATATGAGTCTCTCTCAACTCGCAATTACAGGCCTTTAAAATAAAGTCTATTTAAATCATGACTTGAAAGCGAGAAATAAATCATACAAGGAGAACCCATAATGGGTCTCGTGAAAAAAATCGTGAGTTATCAATTAGAACTTGTTTGACAGCTATTTTATAGCTTTTATTTATAGTATGTGTTCAAATTTGAAATGTAATTGTTGAATTTAAGAAGTCTTACTATTTCTGAATTGCATTCAATATAATTCTATGGGTATTGTACTTCATGCTCCATGATATATCAAAGGAAAATGGTTCTTGTCAATGGTCAAAGGTGAACTTTGGTGTGAGTTGCTGCAAGAAAAAATTTAATTTGCGATTAAGATCCCAGAATAAAGTGTAAATATTTATTTATCAATTTAATTATTTTCAAAAAAAAAAATAAGAACTTCAGTTACAGGGGGAAAATGGCTCGGAGAACTGACAAAAAAAGTAAATATTGGGACCTAAAAGCAAAGGATAAACTATGCTTTTAAAATTTTCCATTTTTACTATTTTAACATTTACCATTTTAAAATTTTTCATTTATGTCCCATGTATATAAATATATGTTTATATATGATATTTTTAATTAAATAATTATGTAATTTAGTTCTGTATTTAATTTATTTATTTAAATATATTTAAAAAAATTATATAATCTATGCAAAACATACCCAAAGCCATCTAATTCTAATAGAGAAAAGACGAACAAGAAATTTCAAAATCAATAATCACTTTTGAATAACTTTTACCAAACATCTAATACTTATTTCTATAATCATAACCAACTCTGAAATATACACATCCGAACATCAAGCTGATTGTTCAGAAATCAATTGTCCCAAAATCAATTCTCCATCAGTTTCAGCTTCTACCCATCATAAGAACTGCTCAGACCTACTTGCCAAACTACCTGTTTTGGGTGATGCACACTTTCAACCTCTTCTTGCCAAGCACAGTTTGAGAGTTCTCACAGATAATTCGTCGCTATGATCCCCTGTATAAACCTCGAGAACAAAATTTAGAAATAAAAATAAGAGGCAAAGAAAAGATATTCATGAGTCGAGACTTGAGATATGAACTGTTGTACTAAAGAAAATGAGCTCTAATCTTCTTACATCATGAAAATGGCAAATACTAACAATCAAATATGAATAATCGTAGTCTAAATGAAGAATATCGAAATATTTCTCGAGGGTCCAAAGAATTACTTCTATACAAACCCTAATTGGTTTGCATTCAAAAATAAGTCAATACAATAGCAGGACCCTTTCCAAGATTGTTAATGCCAAAGCTTCAGGCAGAACCCGACTGGCACAACAGAAGATCTCTTGCTTGAAATGGCGTCTGAAAAGGTGTCAACAAGCTGCCCCGCAAGTGATGCAGGATCTTCAATTAGAGTATCTACGAACACCTTCACAACCCTCACCTCCTGTGGAGTTGCTCTCAAGCTATACCAAGTTAAGAATTTCTGCCTAAAGGTTGTCTCAATGTGTCCCTCACACTCCAACCACCTGATCACCTTCACATAATACTCGAGGTCTCTATCACCATTTCCAGCACTCTCTTCATCGCGCATTTCCCCACTTCGTTTTTTTGATGAGCTGCCTCTTTGAGGTTCCTCTTCCCTCCCAGACCCATTATCTGGATCATTGCTGCCGGGTTTGGGTCTCCCATTCCTTCCTAGCCCGTCCTTGAGATTCTCCAACTTGCAGGGAGTAATGGGCAAGCCTTCTGAGTTACCCACAAATGGAACACATTCCATGCCAGTCTGGACAGGGGCATTTGACCCATTATCAGCACTCATGCCTTCTGCTGAGTTCTTGTTCTCAAGATTTATGGCATCAGAATTTGGCATGGAGTTTGTTTTCTGTATGGCATGTTCCTCGTCTGAAACAGACCCTGAATCCCCTAGGTTTCCTCCTTGAACTGTTGTAGTGCAGTCAATCATGTCACTAGATAAATTTTCAGAAATAATTTTAACAGGGTAAGCAGGATAATTGTCCTCACGGTTCTCATCCTCATTTCTGCAAGGAGTAATGTTATTAGTCTCATCTTCCACCGACGAAGGATTAGAAAGGCTGCTACAGTTGGTTGCTGGACTTTGACTTCTTATGACAGCCAAGCTCTTTGTGTTAGACCCTCCATCTGCACCACCTCCAGTTCGGAACCGAACTTCACACACCCCCAACTCTCTAGTGTCATCAAAGGAAACAACTTTGAAAAGATATTCTGTAGCTGGAGTTAGACCTGAGAGCGAATACCTTGTATTCAGAGCAAACAATGTACGAGTTGGTTCCACTGGATAATCCATATCATCAGCTTTACGATGCCATAAGGTATAACCCACAACATTTTTCAGTGATGGATCTTCAGAACCCAATATCACAGTAACCGATGAGGTGCAGACATCTTCAAATTTGATAATAATATTTGGAGCTATCAAATTCGAATCTGCAAAATGAAAATCCCATGAAACAGCTGAAGGTTACAATGCTAATGTTTCAAAGAACAAATATTAAAGGAAAAAAGAAAACTTCCATAACTAACAAGTCTCGGGGGCTTTCCAAGAGCAGCAAAGTCAAGTGGTAACATGCATAACAAGGAGAATGGACAACTGGCAATTCCACCTTTTGATGAAAATAAAAATCCAGATAAAGCTTGAAAATTTCTGCCAGTATAAGTCAACCATTCCTCTTGTTACAGGTCACCAACTCATCCCAGGATTAAGGAATAATCAGTAAGTAGGGGTTTTGGTATCACAGCAATTGACATAAAGATGACCTTGGAACACAGGATCAAATGAAGTATGGCGAACAGCTTTTGAAAGCATCAAGTCTAGGGACTCCACTGCAAAAGCACAGAGTTTCTGAACCTGTGGGCCTGAAGAAAGTCTGTTGACAATACCCCTTGCCATCTTCACAGGTGAACCAGTTAAAGGACCCACATCTGCCTCAAGCTTCTTCACTGCTTCATCCACAATTTCATAAAGCTTTTGGTAATATCTGGTACCAACGAGAAGCTTTTGACTCAAGGAAACACGATAGCACAATATATCCACTCGCCTAGTATCCTTCGCTGTTACTAGTTGTTTTCTCCAGCATCTACAAAAATTCAAGAAACTGGTCCCAATGAGATCTTTGTGAGCAGGTCTGTCTTTATGATGAAATTATGTGGTGAATGTTCAATATTGCCCCTTTATTGAACCCTGACAAACATTTCCACTCAACTGCACTCAAATCAATACAGCCAATATATCCTTGTCCCAGCTATTTTGACACGCATTTCATTTCGTCCGCCATAATTATATGAAGACTACAATATTCCAATGCTGAAAATATGTATGATAAAGAAAGCTCACCATAAATCAATGGTGTTAATCTGAAACCAAAACATTTTCCTTCCATTTGTGGAAAGATCACAAGGACAGGTTTGAGATTCTTTTGTAATAACTTCAGATGGTCAAACAACATAGAGTTGCTGAAAGAAACAAAATATATTCCCTTGGGCAGGTCAATTTCTTATTGCAAATATATATAGGTAAATAAATTGAAGTAAGATTGCATGAACAATCAGTTTGCCTTCCATATAGAAGCATGTCAACCAAGGTTTATTCACATAACACACACATATTTGGGCACAACACAGAATGGCATTATAAACAGCTAGCAAGAGTCCAACCCAAAATTGAAGAGGAAAACAGCTTAGTGAGAAAAAACTCCACCAGAGATTATGAACACAGAAGACACAAGCAATTAACCATCAGTACTTGAAAGACCAAGTAGATTATTGGACCAAAAAATATCAGGAATAATTTGTATCTGATCATCTTAATGAACTCTGAAGGTCTAATTCTCATCAAGAGTAACCAATTATTAGTCAAATCTGATCGCTAATTCTGAAATTGATCTGCTTTCTTATTAGAATTAGCACTCTCTCTTCCAGTAGGTAAGGTCCAGATAAAATCAAAATATCCATCCCCCCCCACCCCCCTCTCTTCTGCCCCGGTGCTGCAAGAAGGGGCACTTCTGTCAGCAGTTATCATACGTGCTCACTTTATTTATGTTTTGGGAGTGGTAGACTGACATGTTTACTCCAGCCACTTCTACAATGGCACAGGATACTGTGCACTCATAGAATCTTTCCCAATGATATTAAATGAAGCACTAGAAAATTCCTAATTCTCTCCTAAAACTTGCAAAAATTATATTAACTTAAAGTACTAATGATGAAGAATGATGACTTTTTTGGAGGGATAAAATAAATAGAAAATAGTTAAGAAGGTGTGCATTGATATGATTTTCCTTTTTCTTTACCCCTGGATGTATTATATCTTTATTTTGTTAGTCCTCCAGATAAATGAATCAAACTATACACTTCCTGATATTCCACATGTCCTGTCAAATGCAAATAGCTATACTTTCCTCCAGCCCATTCCAGAAAAACAGCTAAGGGCTTAACCTATCCCCTAAAAGTATAGTTAAACAAGCGTGCAAATATATATGAAAACACACATGTGCACATTAACCAACATAAAAGTACATGAAAACTGATGAAAACATGGATAAAAGATCACAAAGAAGCACAAGATAATCAGAGGAAAACATGGGGAGAACATCCAAAGCTCAGACTACAAAATCCAATCTTTAAATCTTCAACATCATAAATGTTTGAAAGGACCAGTCGTAGATTTTGGTCTCACCAATATATCAGTATTGATATCAAAGGGATCAATACGCGTTAGTTAAATACATGGGTAGGACAACTAATAACTGACATGACACATATTCCAACGGGATGCTTGGGGACCAATTTAAATGGAGTGGAATTATGAGAACTCAATTCTTTTAATCCTAATAAAAATTAATATTGAGACAAAAACAACAAAAAAAAATCAATTATCTAACCTATTTTCATTTTCTAACCAAAAAAAAAGATTGAATGGTGGTGCTATTCCCCCCCCCCCTCCCCCTCTCCCTGCGTCCACTCCCCCTCTCATATGTTGTGAATGTAGCAATCAACGAAGTGCCACGCATTAACACTTATGTTTTGATAGGTAAATCACACACATTTTGCCCCTTGAGGGGACTCGAACCCTCAACCACTCATATGGGGAGGTGGAGGAGAGCTAGAGCTTGTTGGTACCTATTAACACATATTACATTACATCTTTGATGCTTTGGCACACTCTAGGGAGTACTCCAAGAAAGGGGAAGAGGGGGAGGAGGGGAGGGGACATTCCCTGAGAAATTGTTCAATAAAAGGACTAATTTTTTCACCCTTTTCATAGGTCACCAAGCATGTAATAGATCTTAGCTCCATAATTAACATAAAGAAAAGGTAGATAATTAACAAAGAAAATATTTCTAATTCCAATAATAATTGGACTTCAAAACATAAGAAATCATTTATTTGGCTTGATAAAAGGAATATGACTATTACTAATAGTTTACTTATTCGTTCCACTGAGTAAATCGAACATTTCAGTAATAACAATAACAGGACCAGTTCGTGAATAATTATAACTTATGATGTTCTAATTGAATACAAATATCTTTGCTTGAAATACTAACAAAGCCGCCATTTAAATAAATAAATTAGTCTAAAGCAAGCAATGCCAGCCTTAGAAATACATCAAACTCGTGATGTAATTAACAGATTGATATATACATTGCAGGCCTTGCTCCTCCGGCTATTTCAGTATATAGGCATCTAGCTCCTGCAACAAAATAGTTTCCATTCTGCAGCAAGAATGGTAGGTGAAATGAAAAGATTTAACCCCAATCAGTGCCAAATTCCTTCTATTAAAAAAAAATTCTCCGAGTGTTTCAAGATGCACAGGAATACCCAACATTTATAGAATTAACAGTACACAATTGTTAATCAGGGTTCTAAAGCAGCTATATATAAATAGTAAGACTAATGCATTTCATAAGGGTGGGAGATTTCAACCTAGGCAACCTCTTGCAACCAAAGCATCCAGTAATGTCAATGGCAGACCTTATTATACCACATAAGTTCATGTTTTAAACCAGCGTTTAATAGCATTCTTTCTTTTCTGGTGGGGTGGGGGGTTGCAAAGTTCACAAGGTGTAATAACTTACAATTAATTTGGGGTGCAAAATGGGACCCTTCCCTACAAATTACCTTGGTCTTCCTTTGGGGTCAGCTTTTAAGGCAAGCGCGGTGTAGGATTGGGTGGCAGGACGCTTTCAGAAGAGGTTAACAAAGTGGAAGAAGATGTGCCTATTTAAGGAAGCTACACTAACGTTGATTAAAAGCATGTTTTTAGTTCGCTGACCTACTTGACATTCTAGTTCACCTTGAATACCAAGGCATAATCAGTGTTCCAAGTGCACATCAATGTTCACTAGAATGCCACCCAATATCAAAGGAACCTATGATTAAAAAAAAAAACTAAGTGTAAAAAAAGAACAAATTTTTCCAAATCCACTGCTTCTAGATTGAGGCAAATAGGCAACAGCATCCAGATAGGCTTGCTTAAAAGTGAAGCCATCAGAGACTCCTATACACCACTATCACCATAGCCATAGGTATATGGGGTCCTGGAGAGCGTTGGTGCCCATTTGAGCTAATGTATCTCTGATGATGGCTGCGGAGCATGGGAATGAGGGTGTAGAGCAAAGGGGAAGGAATGCTCAGGTTGACTTGAAGCCTCGGAGATTAACGGTCATCAGAGGGTTAGAAGATGATGGGACGTCATTCACAAGCACAGGGGGAGTATGGGGATAGGAATGAATATTCTGGTTGGCAGGGCTAGATGATGACATGCAGTGACTTTTTGAATTTCAAAACCCTCAAGAACGGAACACCTGAATATTAAATTTGGAACGTGGTTTGGACAGTTTCAGAGAAAAGTCAAGGCAGAGATGTGGGTAAACA
Source organism: Nyssa sinensis (assembly GCA_008638375.1). Lineage (NCBI taxonomy): Eukaryota > Viridiplantae > Streptophyta > Magnoliopsida > Cornales > Nyssaceae > Nyssa > Nyssa sinensis. The sequence continues at coordinate 1,970,673 of CM018047.1, forward strand.
ATGATTTATGACAGGGCCCAAATGGGGTTGACAAGGCAGGCCAAACATCTAAGATGGACTTTAGTCATTCCTCATAAGCTACCAAGCCCACAGCAAAGGAACAGCATATCAAGGTCCAGCGTCTAGGACCCAACATTCAATCGCTATTCTAGAGCGGAATTGAGATTATAGGCCGGGATATTAAAGGCCGTAGAAACAAAGGTTTTGCCCAAGGTTTGCTCAACAGCAAAGGCTCGTCTTTTAAAGGAAACAAAGCCCAGGGAAGCATGCATATTCTAGAAGCCTGTCCAATAATAGACTCTGACCAATCTGAGCCCAGCTTCATAGTTCGTCAATTATAACAGATGACCTAAGAAGCACGTATACGGACACAGGACACAAGACACAAATACGACACGACAAGGACACGTAGACACGTCATTTCTCAAAAAAATAAGACACAAACACGTCAAAGACACGTTAAATTTATATATATTTTTTATATGACCATATAATAAAAACTTAAGGTTATTTCAATTAAAATTGTTATAAAAATACATAAATCACAACAATGTTATTTAGATATTAAAATAACAAAGTCATTAAATTAAAATTCAACAATTTTTTTATTTAATCATCAATATCCATGATTCAAGTTTCAAAACCAATTTACTAATTATTTCATAGAACACACACACACACACACACACGCGCGCGTATATATAGAAAATGTGTCTCAAACGTGTCTAAAACATGTTCATAATGTGTCCAAAATTCAGAAAAAATATTAAAAATTTGAACACTCCTTTTTCGTGTGTTCGACACATGTCTGGAAAGTATCCGAGAGTTTCGGCGTCCAACACGACACGTGAGCCAAAATGAGTGTCCGTGCTTCATAGCAGAGGACAACCATGCATCTGGAGGTAATTCTCAATGAGGTAAATCTCCTATCCTCTTTTAAACATATTGTTGTGCTACACCTAGGATCTAGAAGTCAAAGTATATGTTAAGACATTTTTCCAGTATCTTCCTAAGTTAAGTCTTCCCTTTGGATCTAGTTTGTTCAGGGGAAAAATGTTTTCATCCCTTCCCTATTAGTTGAATAAGTCAACACCAATTAATTGTAATTTATACTGTATAGGGTTAAAACCTTCTTTAAGGCTGTTGTTCATCTGAAGAATGCCACTTTAGTAAACCAAATGGCTCTCCATGGGAAGTCTTGTCTATCCATGGCCTTCAACACTTGGTAAAAGACCACACCTTTACCCACATTAGAGTCCTTCACTCTCTTTATAATGGCATGATCATACTATACGACATCATAATCTGATCCATCTCCCAATTGTGAACTCTATGAAAGATAATGTCCCAAACAATCCCGCTCTCTGAACAGCTAAAGCAGTTGAACACCATTGCCTGTCTATCAGAGTCCAATCCTGTATTAAGGCTGGAACTAGCAAATACAGAAAGGGTGTAGGAAGGGGGGGGGTGGGCGGCGTCACCACACCAACAATCCAAATAAAAGTGTACTCTGTCCATCCCAGCCCCTTTTTATTAGCTTTCCGCACTCCCATTCCATAAGTGAGTAACCTCCCTCAAATACCATTTAACCCCTTACCTTGCATGCTTCCCTTCCACAAACCTCAAGCACTTGATTGAACAACCTCATATCACGAATGCTTAAGCTTCCAATTTGTATTGAGGAGCAAATAATCTTCCAATCCATCAAATGATATTTGAATTCATCTCCTAAACCTCCCATCCTCCCCACAGAAAGTCCCAACGTGGCTATTCCCTCTGCAGCTAACCTATTGTAATTAAGACATGCATTCCAAGGATAAAAGCAAAATTTCTTGTCAAAATTGCCCTTTTAGGCCAAGCCAATATTTTCACCCCAAGAGGATCTTGGCCAGTTCACCCAAGAAGGCCACGTTAAGTGACAAATGAACCCTAAAAACTAGCCAAGGGTGTATTAGATAGATATTGAGACAACTCAATCATGGAACATCTGATAGATATCAAGAAGACTCAATCATGGTGTATCAGATAGATATCAGGCAATAAGCAATGATACAGTACATACAAGGCTCACAAATTGGGGAGGGGGGAGGGAGGAAACACTAAATAGAACAACAAAATAGATTTATAAGATAAATAAAATTCAGCATCTCAAAATATATTATTGTTAGAATATGTATACACACAATACCACACTAGTCTACTACAATGTTCAATAAGAGTTGGATAACAAATATTCAATATAAGCCAAAATCCATATATGATGAAAAGTAAGCTACAACATATACAAATCAGTCAACACTGTCATCGTAGTCGTCATCGTCTCCAACATTCTCCTCCTCAACACCATCCCCATCGTCCCCATAACCCGCATACTCACCTTCACTCTTATTACCACATTGTGATCCTCTTTTGTTTGTTTACTTTAACAATTCTATAATTTTTTTACTTTTTAAAAATCTGATTTTAGCTTCACAACCCATTCAGTGTTGTCAAAGGCAATCTTAGCACCTTAACACATTCCAGGCCAAGCTTCTTCAAAGAGGTGATGCCTAAGTGGCTTAGACAAAGAGAGAGGCGAACAGGCGATAGTCACATTACTTGTGTATCTCTTATATTTATAGTAGTTAATGCACTTATTAAACAATTCTATATGAGGCATATCAATATTATATTAATACAAGTAATATTATCAAACATTAGCACAAAACTAGCATAATAAACATTTAAATTATTTGAATTCTTGCCAAAAATACAAAGTTCTGATAAGAGTAACACTTTTAATAAGTAAAAAATTATAAATACGGACTGATATAGTACTACAACCAGCAAACTATCATCATTCTTCACAAAATCTATGCTTACTCATAATAAAACGTTTTCCGACATTAACCAAATTGACCACCAATAAGTGAAGCCTTTCCAACATAGGCTTAACCTTTGAGAATCAGTTTAGAGGTCTATGAAAATTGGGTAGATAACAAAACTTTGAATATTTAGTTTAGAATTATCAAGTCACTTAAATGTCATATGTCACCTTTAAATTGAACTTTCTTTTTAAGTGTTAACTTATAATTATTACAATTATAAAATATTATTTAACTTAGAATGAATTAACTTTTAATGTCTAATAAATATTTTTAAGTATTTTTATAAGTTAGTGTCTTATTTCACTCAAGTTAGTACTTTTTTTTTCGCCTCACTTTTTAGGCAATGTGAGACCTTAGTGCATTAAGGGCGTCTTTTGCCTTTAACTACACCGAATCCATTGGCAAAAGCCAGCTCCATACCCAGCATGCAACTACACTAAATTCATTGTTAAAAGCCAGCCCCGTACCCAGCATCTAGCCAAATTATTTCTTTAAATTTCCAATTTCTTGTCTTAATCATTGTTTTATACTAAAATGTTGTCTAATTATATGTTTTAAAAACTTGAGCCCTAGATAACTGATTCATTATCCTCTCAGTCCATGCATACAAGTAATATGGCTCTTGTCCTCTTTAAGTGCTGAGCATCTTTCTGGCCCTAAACTTTGCAAATCACATCAATATGCCTATTCATTTGTACGTTTTAACTGGATTGAAATCCAGGCAACATCTTACTTTTCTGTCACTATCAAATCCATTTCACCATGGTAACCCTGTTTTTATAAAAATACCATTTCCATAAAACCACCTATAACTTCATAGTTTTCAGTTTTTGTTCCTGCTGTTGGCATGCCCTAATAAAACCAGTTTAACTGATATGAAATATGAACCAGTGTCAAGTAAAACATAATAGTGAACAAATATAATGCTTAAAAAACATTGAAAAAATGTTGAAGAATTCAGATAAATGAAAAGATGAGAAAATGTTGAAGAATTCAGATAAATGAAAAACACATGTGCCAATCATTAAATAGATAGTGTAAAATAACAGTCATATATATTAGAGATTAAGGGTGCCCTGAAAACCCCACCCATTTGTCCAGAACATCATTACATATAAAATAGGCCTCAATATGTAACATAAAGATAAAAGTTCATTTTTCACCAACTTTCACAACATATAAATCAGGAGAAAACAAGGGTTGCAACTTACCCAAGCAAATCATTCACTTTTCCACAAGATACACAATAAAAGCTCCCATCTAATCTTGGATGCCGCCCATTCTTTGCGATGCCAAATCTGTCATGCCTTAAAGCACATTCCAGATGGCACGACATGCCACATGAATCACCTTGAAAGGGAGGCTCTGAAATGCAACTCAACCATAAGCTAGGGTCCTTGTTTTCATCATACTGACAACAGATGCAGCATGAACACCTCTTGCAAAATGCATCTTCTTGACTTAATTTAGCTCTGCATGCTGCATTTTTGCAGTATATAGTATTATCTAAATCATTACTGCCATTTTTTTTTGAAACATTGTAAGCCACAGCAGGTAGTCGATTAGGGTGATCGGTTTTCCTCTGCCTTTTGGAAGTCCTTTGGCCAATCACAGGTGATGACTGTGGATCAAGGTCTGTTAAAGTCTCACACTCCTGTGATTTCTTTTCAGATACAATTTTCAGAAGGTTCTCTATGATTTTCAACTTTGTCAAGCCAGTATATTTCCTTTCTTTTCCCATCTCTGCACACAGGATCTGCAAAATTTCCTGCCGGCTCCATGACACTAGCATTTCAGGGGCACCATGTGACCACTTTGATAGTTCATATACAAGTTCTCGCTTTTCCTCCATACTCAACTTACTGCATTTTGATGGATCAAGTATAACTCCTGGAGCCAAAATGGAAAAAAAAAAATTGAAAACTTACACGTATATAGTAGTTCCAAAGGATGAGTCTTTAGCAGATCAAGAAAGCAACTTTCTCAAAAAATAGTCCCCAACTTTTTGGGGAAAAAATAAGAATAAAGGCAAGAAAAAAGAATAACGGAGAGACGATATATTTTACAGGTAAATAAGATGAGATTTTGCATGAAAAAACCCTTAACCTAAATTTTTTGTTAATCCTCGAACTGTATGTCTTTCCCCTACTGACATTAAGTCTATGAAATAATTACATCATAAGAAGTTCCCAGAAGGAGAATTTTAAAACAAGCAAGACTATTTAATTGATTAACATTGCATCCAAAATACAGGCATTTTATCTACACGGCAGGCCAGTTGTGAGACTCATTTGACAGTTCTAATCTGCATTCTCCTTACAATGCCCTAGAAAATTATTGATTAATTAGTAGATCAATAAAAAATCTATACCAAAACAAATAAACAAATTGTTGGCTTGCAATAATAAAGACATCCCAACAACATCAAATAGATTTTCCATACTATGGAGCAATCCCATAAAATTGGGCAAAGGAGGCCATCACATCAAGCCTTTGGTCAATAGAATAAAGAAGTGACTTCATTTGACTTTGCAATGCCCCTGACTTAACACCCTCCGAAGGGATGCCACACTGGTAATGTGAAATGGTGATGACCCATGAAACAACAATCAGCAAATAATGTAATTTTGACTTTGCACCCTCCTAAGGGATGCCACACTGGTAATGTGAAATGGTGATGACCCGTGAAACACCAATAAGACACCAATCAGCAAATAATGTAAGTTTGCCTTTTCCACATAAAAGCATCCAGTCCAGATTAAGGGGACATGTAATAATAAGTGGAGACGCACATGACTCACATCTCGTTTATCATGTTAAACGTGACGAGCCAACTCAAAATTTACCCATTCACGACATATTTTAAACAGCAAAAGGAAGGTTATCTTGAAACCTAGCATCTATTCTGAAAAAGTAAAACGAGGAAGAGGGACAGAGAGCTAGCGCCCAATATACAAAAGAAAGCCAGAAAAAACTAATGATACCCAAATCGTGAAGATAACAAAATAATAAAATATTCATGCAATATAACTGATATGCAGATCAACCGAAACTTTGTGACCCATCATCAACAAATCCATCAAAAATTCATACCTTTCGCACATCAATAGAACAAACATTCAACGTCCAAGTCAATGTTACCATCCAAATTCAACCCAAAAAAAAAAATTTATAACCCAAAAAAAAATTTGAAACAAAATAGAAAACAGAAAAGGACGAAAAGGGTTACCCTCAAAAGAAGAAGAGTCCATAGCTGTTGCTCAGTAACTAACCACTCTGTCCACCACATTACCACCAAAACCCCAACTTTTCTAAACCTGCAATAGATAAATCCTCAATACATAATTACATACATACAACAACGACAACTATATACATACGAGCAAAAAGAAAGCATAAGAGGGAGAAGATACGAATAATTATACCTAGAAGAGGGGCTCCAAATTCTGCCAGTACAAACGAATCCATGTAGCAAACGCAGACCCGAACCGGCAAAAGGAGAGATTCGAGGACCATAGAGAAAGAGGGAAAGAGAAGAGGTTAGAGAGAGAGAGAAACGGATGGTAGGAAAAGAACCAAATAAATATGGCTACCAACAGGGGCAAAAGCGGCTGTGCATGTCATCTTCTTTTCACCCTCTCACTACCACGTTTGTCAATTCGATCTATTTTATATATTAATATTTTACATATATATGTTTGTATTTGTATTCATCTTAAATTTATTTTTAAAAAAGTAAAAAATTATATTATTTCTTAATTTTTGTATTTTATATAAATTATTAAAAAAAATTAATTCTTTTATAAAATAATATTTTATGATCTATGTATGTTCTTCTATATATTTTTTCGAATAAAAAATAGTCATTAATTATTATCATATTAATTATTTTAAAAAAAAATTATCTTATTAATTATCAATTTTTATATCAGTGGCATTATTCAAACACTTTTTTTTTAAACGAACATATATGTCATATAACATTATTCTCATTTTTTTTTATCATCAATGACAAATAAAAAATAAAAAATTTAAAATCTTCACCATCTCCTTTTTAAACGAAAATCAAGAGTACTTTCCAATAACTTTTATAGTAAATGAAATTAATAATATTAGATTTTTATATGAGCACTCCTAGAGTTATTTAGATAGGAAATTCCTTGAAGATTTAACGGTTGTTTCGTTTGAACACAAAGGAGAGAGGATAGGGATAGAAATGTCCATTTAGAAGGCCCACAAATAACTGCCAAGGGGCAAAAGGTGGTGCGGGGCATGATTTCTTAAAGGTTGCTCACTGATTTGCACAAAAACAGTGCAGTGATTCCCATGCCAAGCACCACCATATGAGGATGTTATCTTATTTGGGCAATAAAATTATGTTCATTACCATTGCTTGTTTCATACCATATTAGCAAGGAATTAGTGTATGTTTGGTGGGATTATCGTGGATTAATTTTATAACTTTGTAATTGTTGCTCGGAGTAATTTAATGAACTATCTCTATGATTTGGATGTGACTATACCATCTCAAATAAGTGTCAACTTTTTTCTTTCTACTCTCTTTCTTTTTCTTGTTTACATTCAAAAACTTTAAAAAAAATATATTAAAAAGTTATTAAAATAAAATTTTTAATCCAAAAAATTCATAACATATTTTTTTATCTAAAAAAATTATTTTCTCAGTCTTTCTTTTTCTTGTTTGTAATTATATTTTACTGTTATTTTTTATAAAATTGATTGGCAGTTGATATACGTGCAAAATTGCGTTCGTAGATTCCTTTGAATATGAGGTGAGATACCCAACGCTTTAAACGTACTTTTATAGGTATATTAATAACTTGTCAATTTATTGAGTGCAGTAACGCACATGATAAAGAAAATTTAAATATTTATAAAGAAAATTCAAATGTTTAAGAAAAGTCTTCTCAAAATAGTAATTGTTGTGATCGATGTTTACTGGTCTTCTTTTTCTAAGTCCTTAAAGTTAGTTGATTAAGTCATTAAATATGTTTATTTCATTTTTGAAATCTTGTGACATTTTATTTTATACTCGTATAGTATAAATATATTTAGGATACCGTTTTGATTTAATTGGATTTTAAATTTAAGTTGTGATTTTTAAAAAATCTTAAAATTAGTCTTTTTAGTAATTATAAGGATATTTTGATAATTTATTAGTTTCAAAATTTATTTAGCTTAGACGGACCTTCAAATATTATTTTTTGATAATTATAAGAAAAAAAATGTAATACTCGTATCCTAAGGGAGAAAATTAAAATATCTAATTAGCATAAAGATAATTTATCTTTGAAGAAGAATTTTTATAGACTATCAGAAAAGTTGATTTTATGATTGCTTTTAAGAAATAGTTATAAAATGTCCCTTTTATTTATCTATTGCTTTTAAATAGAAATAAAAAATAATTTTTTTACTTATTAAAATAAATTTACCAAACATAGTAGGTGTTTCATAGTAAGTATTTTTGAATGGGTTTGATACACTATATATCAATGCATCATTTCAATAACACTCTATAATATACTCCCCCCGTCCCAAAATGAAAATCTCATTTGGGAATTCTAACTTTTTAAGAAGTATTATTTTATTATTTTGAAACTATTTAAATTTATCATATTACGCTCATTTAATTGTAAATCATGTTCACATTAGGTGTAATAAAGGGTAGTTTTAAAAATTCATATGTTAAAAGCACGTTGACTTTTCAAATAAGACTCTTAAAATGGGACAGTGTAAAATGGAATAAAGGACTCTTAAAATGAAACGAGGAGAATATACTATGTTCTACTAAAAACAATAAATTATATTAAACAAAACAAAAAATAATTAAATAAATACATTGCCACTTCATTGTATTCAAAAATTTTCCGTCATAGTCACATGGAAAAGGTTGGTTACAGTTTATAGGTGAGTGAAAGTTACCCATTATATTACCAAGCGACTAAATTAAAACAAATAAATATATATATATATATAAAGAACATTATGAATTTTTTTTTTTGTCCTATAATTAATTCATAGAGAATTCATAAACAACAAAAGTAACGTACGCGAGCTTAGTAAAATGACATAAATACCATTCTGGTCCCATCGTGCACATTAAATATATGTGATTAAATTTTATACGATTTATTTGTTTGTCAACTGCATCTTAGACGGACATGTAAAAAAATTTAAAATAACTTAAAATTGTGTTAGAGTTTAATTAAAATTAAAATTAAAATTATTAATTCATTAATCATTATTACTTACATAATTAAAATAAAAAATATAAATTTTTATTTATTTTTCTATAAATTTCTTTCTTATTACGTTTTTCATCCATGTATTTAAAAAAAAATTAATAAGCAAACATATACATTTTTTAAATAATTAAGCTAACATAGATATTATTGATTAATACTTTTTTGAGAAGGTGATATTTTATTAACAACAATTGAACAAAAATAGTATTTTTTTTGGGTAAGTAAAAATAACATTCTTAACTCAACTTTTATATATATATACACACACACACACACACACACATATATATATATAATATACAAAAATAAAAATATTACTTGTTTGACAAGAACTCAATTCTAACTGTGGTTAAACTATAATATAATTTCAAGTTATCTTAAATTTTTTAATGCTTCTTATCTCAAAATGATTTCCTAAATAGAAATTTAAATTTTTTATCTCAATTATATAAGTAACAATAATTAATGAGTTAAGAACTCAACATTCTTTTTAAAATATGATTATTCACGTTTGAGAAGATAAAAAAATTACTAATTTGATAAGAACTCAATCTCTAGTTTCAGTTGACTTTGTTTTTATTTAAATGAAAATTTAGATTTTTTATCTTAATTATGCAAATAACCATGATTAATGAGTTAAAAATTTTAATTTTAGTTAAACACTAATACAATTTAAAATTATCTTAAATTTTTTAACGTGTCCCGTCTCAATAAAATGCCATAAATTATTTTGTTAATGGATAAACCGTATAAAGTTTAATCTCTAAATATATACAAAGTTCAAAACTATTATCAAATACATAAATACATATCCTATTATATTTAAAGAATAAAACATAATAATTGAAGGGTAGACTCAAGTGTTAACTTTGCATGTGACAGCTATCATAACGTGGCATAAAGGGTGACCCATAAATTTATGTTGGAGTATATCTTGAATAATTTTATATTTTATAATTTTTTGAATTTTAAATAATGTGTCGGTTACTGTATTATTGGTATTTATTAACTACATAATTAAGAATCTAACCAATGATAGAGTGCTATATAATTTGAAATTCAAAAACTTAAAAATGATAAATTAAATTAAAAAATTTATTTTTAAAATATAAATTAATAATGCAATTATGAGAAAACTATTGTAAAAGACATAAAGAGGGAAAAATGATTTATTTGTGGTATTTTATTTTATTTTTTTAATATGAAAAGATAATCACTTGTTTTACACATAACTTAGATGTGTAAATTACTTTAAGGATATCACACATCATACTATGCATGTGTATTAATAAGGCATAAGACTTATTGCAAAACTCAAATAATAAACATTCCAATAAAATTTAGCGATCTCACCACTCCCGATTGAATCTTTGATTTAATTATATAATGCATTAGCCATATGGGCATGTGTTATTAGGCTATATATATATATATAGATATATTATAATGAAAAAAAATGACATATGCCTAAAAACTCATAAGGAACAGGAAAGACTTAATAAAAAAATTAAAAAATGTTATATTTTTTAAATTTATATTTTAAATAATATGTTATTAATATCATAAAATTATATTAATTATATAATTTAAAATTTATTAATAATACCATACTACATCAATGACACATTATTTATCATGCAATTTTAATAGTGTAACATCCCCATAAAAAAATAAAAAAAAAAATTGTCAAAAAAGTTTTGCAAGAGTAGTTGATGTTGTTTTCTTTTTCTTTATTTGTTGGGAATGAGACCAAACTCTTTTGCCACCTGGATTCCTCACATGGGTGATGTGTCATCAATCATCATAGAATTGGTCCGTCCAGATATCTACTTAGCTAGCTAGGGTGGACTTCATCCACAAACCCGGTCAATGCCTCAACCACCCATACTTTCTTTTTCCCCAACCCTTCATTTCATATAAATTCATATCATTTCCCACAACTTATTTTATTTACATAAAGATAAATTCTTCTGCCTTATAATTTTGACATTTTGATAAAAAAAAAAAAGTTAAAAATAAATAATAATAAATTTGTGAAATTACTAATATCACTATTAACGGTGTCAAACCAACATATATACATATATGTATATATATATATATTTGACAAAAAGAATAGTGAAATTTGTCAAATAAAAAGAATATTATCTGTAAATTTTTAAAAAAAAATTTTTTTAAAAAAAAAAGTAGTGTAATTTATTTTTTGAAAACAATTGACAATAATTTTTAATATAATGATTGAATGCCAATCATAAAAAATTATTATAGAAGATATGAAGTCATTAGAATGACTCTTATGTACTGCACAACTCAAGTTAACAGATTTGCTTTCACATGCAAAGCCTTGTAGACATGGAATTCTTCAGCTTGAAACGTGCTTAGAAATATTACTAAAGTAGTTATAATTATTTTAGTCAAACACTTGCTTAGCCATTAAAAACTTGACTAAGGAGTAAATTGAATAATTAAAGGAGAGGTGGAGAGATTAAGTTGAAAAGTAGAAAATGGATTAAGGGTTTGACCACATTTTTTTTAGTGTCATAAACCTACCTAGAATGTGCATTGTTTTCCACAATACCATTTGAAGAATATCTTAAAAATTGCCTAAACAATTATATCTTATTCTCTATCTAGAAGAGGAACCCTGGACAACAGATAATTAAAACTTGGTAGGCCCATCTGACTAACAAGTGTATACAACACTCAGCATTACTTCAGGGGAGGGGATCATAATCATGTGCAAATATTTTCATTTAAAAGGTGTTAGTTGGCTCCATAATATAGTCACTTTTCATTTTGCCACTGATTATGGGATATATAATACACTCATTGGCGCGTGTCCCAAAGCAGAGAATGCGAGCACAACCACCACGACTCCTATTGGACATTGAGATAGCACTCCTAGTGAGGAAGATAAAGGTAGAGATTAAGAAATAAGAGTTGGAGAGAGCTATTGTATTGAATAAATTGATTTGGGGATATACAAGAAACTTTTATACAGGAGAAGCAAGAGCTATACAAGTTAAGTATTGAAAAATGAAACAAATAGTGTAAGCTTGATTTTAGTATTATTCGAGTAACACCCTCCTCAAACTTAAGGTGGAAGAACATAGATCAACTTAAGTTTGGTCAGTAAATCATGAAAGTGTTCGGAATGATGAGTTTTGTTAAAGATATTGATAATTTAAATAGTAGAAGAAACAAATACTTGGCGAAGGATATCTTGATGTAGATGATATCAAACAAAATAACAATCAAGTTCAACATGCTTAGTGCACTCGTGAAAAACATCATTATGGGCAACTTGAATACCACTCTAATTATTATAATGAAGAGCAATAGCAAAAGAATAGGTAACACTCGTATCCTTTAATAACTACCACAGTTCCAAAAGCTCAGAGATAGCATTTAAAAGAGTCCTGTATTTAACCTTGGTACTTGATGTAGTAGTAATGGTTTATTTCTTGCTACGTCAAGAAATAAGATAATTTTTCAAGAAGAAGTAATAATTAGTAACACAACTATGATCTGCCATCTCGTGCCAACTCGACTTATAGCAAAAACACGAGTCAACTTTCCACTGGTAAAAAATTCTGCCATTTTTGTCTCAAGAATATATAGGCCCCTCCTCCCAAAATGCCCCACCATTTCTTGCCCAAATTACCAAAAAAGGGACATATTGCAAACAATTGTCTGACTCGATCTTCTACTCTTTTCATACCCTTGTTGAATGTCTTTATTGTCATGCACCTGTTCACTCTATTGAAAGTTATCCCGTTAAGCCCCCACGATCGGAATACTTCGGAGGAAATTTATCCAAACCAAGCACTTATTATAGATTCGCTTCACTTTTTGTTGTAATTGTTGCAGCCAATGAAGAACTTTTTTTTCTTTTTTGAGAACTCATCCTCCACCATCTCCATAAGTGATCTTGAGGTTATATTCAAACAGATATTCTAAATATGGCTTATGTACTGCTATGTCTATTGTTCCAGGTATCTCTTCTTGACTCTTTGGTTTTGCATGTTGCAACTATACAACTTTTAATCTCATTATTTTCTCATCCAAAACTCCTAATTCTCATAATTCTTGCATTATTCAAACTGCCCCTCCTCCCAAACTGCAACTATACAACTATACTGCTGTTTTTTGTGTCCATCGTTATATTTTATATGAATTCTTTATTTTAGTAAAACAACAAGAAGGTTTCTTATATTTTAATTTAACCTATGATATTAATTAAAATTTTTAATCTGTGGTCTTTATCAATTAAACCTTAGTAAATTGATATTTGATTAATTAAAATTAATATAAATTTTTTGCACTAGTTACCTCAAAATTACCATTAGGTTTTATATTGGTTTTTTTTTTTCTTCTAAAATGTTTAAACCAAAATAACGATAGCGATTGTTTCTCACTCAATTAATAGTTGCAGTAGGCAGTATCCGTACATACTCGATAACAATTTTTCCTTAAACATCAATGTTAGAGATCCTAACTTTATTTTTTAAATTTGTTTCTCAACGTTCGTACATGTGAAATCTAATGGATAAAATTTAGGGTGATTGTGCGAGTGTTAATAAATAAAAAGATAAATTACATTGACTTTCTTAGGTGTTTTTGAGAATGACACTAATCTCTTTTGAAATTTTTGAAATTTTACCGACCTCCCCTTTAATCCATTTTTTTAGAATGACAATATTGCCCTTTTATGCTTTTTTTGTGTTCTTTTTTTTTAAATATGGCCAATTTTTTCTAAATTTTTTTTTTCATTTCAAATAAATATTAATTAGAATTTTCTTTGGCTAAAAAATATAAATTATTTATTTAAAATTTCATTTTATATAAAATGAAAAAAAATTTTAAAAAGTTAGAAAAAAGGTCAAAATTTAAAATAAAAAAATTTGAGAAGGACAATTTTGTCATTTTTTTAAAAAAAATAGACTGGAGGAAAGGTCAGTGTAGTTTGTCAGAAAAAGTAAGAGAGATTTGTACAATTTTAAAAACTTTAAGAAAAGTCAATATAATTATCACGAATCTCGAAAAAGGTTAATATAATTTACCTTAAATAAAATTAAAATCTCCAACATTTTTAGAAGATAAAAAAGAGGAGAGGATAAAGCATAAGAAATGCCAATTATAATCACCCATCAATTCAGATGATAGATGATGTAGAACAGGTTGTTGAAGAATTCAATTCCTAGCACATAATTACGTGCAATGCTAAAATAATCGAAATTGCGTGAAATTCGGTGGGTTGCTTGGAAACAATGTGTTAATCAATACTTATCACTTTGCCATGACGTATGCTGCTTTTCGGGCAAATTCCTTCGTTTTGGTATTCAAAAACGCGTTTTTACTACTTTTGGTAATAAATGTGCTGCTTAATTTTCTAAGCTGCGGTTGGCGTTTGGAGCTGTCATTTTATTAGATTGCTGCTTAAGTTTAGGAATTTTGATTTATTATTTAATTAAAATATTTTTATTTTTGAAATTTTTGGTATTTTTCCTTATTTTAATTATTTCTTTCCTAAAGTCACAGTTCTAGTCAAATTAGGAGTTCTAGTTCTAAACGAATTAGGTTTTGTAGCCTATATAAAGGCTCTTTCTTTTCATTGTAAGATTAATTTTAATTTAATAAAGAGTTATTTTTCTGAAATCTTATTCTCTGTACTCGTAGATTCGAGTATGTTACCTTTGTTTGTGGATTCGGACGATTTTTTCAAAAAGTAGGCAGTGTCCTACTTCTTCACAAGCTTCCACTACGTCAATAGATATGGTTACAATACCCCCTAATCGTTTCATAAAAAAAAAAAATTGATTACAGAGACATTCGTTATCTTAACTTAATATTAATAATATTGCATATATGTTTTACACGCTTATAATTTGAACATGATTTTTTTAAAATTCTAATATTTTTGTAAGAATTGATAATAATATTCTCACACATAAAATAAAAAAAAAAATTGGTACAATCTCTTATGGGTTTGTGGTGTAAATCTCATGAGAGTAGAGAAATTATTTTGGTGACAAAATTGCTGAGACACCTCTACTTAAAAAAAGAAAACACAAGCTGACCCTTGAAGAGTGGAGGGGTAATATGGTGGCTGAATGCGCGGGCATTTTATAAAGACAAAAAATGCAGGGAATATTTGGTCAAGCATTAATATAAATATTTATCTGTTTGGACAGGTTTTGTGTTTTCAAAATGAAAACGAAAATAATATTTAAAAAATTCATGTGTTTTTGGATACTTTTATTTTTTAATAATAAATACAAAACTTTTAAAAATAAAAAATTACTTTTAATAGTTTCTTAAAAAAGAAAGCATAATAAAACGCATGTGACTTTTCCACTAAAAACTAAAAAGTGAATGGTGGAAAAACAAGAAGTGTGAGAAACATCTGAGTGTGAGTGTGAGACACGACAATAAGGCATGTTTGGGAAGGACTGTTGGAGGAAACTTCAATGGTGTATTGAGAAATATATAATATAATTAATTCGTGTACCATCCAAACGTGGTCATTCTTTTGAGTTGATGCACTAAAGAGATACTTTTGAAATCGAGGTGGATCATTCTCTTTTGTATTTGAAAGGCAAAAGTGGTTAATTATTCTCTTTTATTATTTTCTAAAATGCTTCAACAATAACCCAATCTATTATTGAACCAAATTAGTTTGAAAAAATTTCTCAAAAGATTAATTTAGCTAGAACCATTTTTTCTTTTTGGTTTAATTTATTATTATTAGTAGCATTTTTTTCTTTTTCCTTCTTCTATTAACATTTGACATAGGCTTGTCTTGGCTAGATATAACCATCCATCTTAATGTTGCAAAGTCATAAAGGGAAAGATCGGGATATTTTTTACCCTTTAAAAAAAAAAAAAGAAGTGACTTGGATTTAATTAAAAATCAGGTACCGTTTGATAATTTTTTTAAAAAATACTTTTAACAAATAAAAAATAAAATTTTCAAATTTATTTTTTTAGCTAAAAACAAAAGATATTTTTTTTTAATAATAATATTTTATAAATAAAATATTATTTTTAATTTTTTGTTCATTTAAAAAAAATACTTTATAAAAAATATTATCAAAGGTACCTTAGCGCCAAAGAGACCCTTTTCAGCCATAACGTGCCTTCTATTTTAACAAATCTCTGTGCCACTCTCTGTCTCATGTTTATATTATTAATTCCCCCAATAATGGAGGCATTAATTTATAGCCCATTAGAATATGAGACTTCTGTGTCCAATGTCCAATTTTTTACTACAACTGATGATGCAGGCATTATTCGACCCCCCACCTCCCCATGTTCACATCCTCTAGGCCATCTAGATAAGTTTTCTCCCTATTGATTTTATTTCTAGCAATGTTACGTATATCGAATTAGTTTATTAAATAATATTATTTATAATAATTTTTTTATAAATTTAAATAAAAAGACATAACACAATTATTAATTTCAAAAATATTATTGATAGATCATTTGGTAAACTAATCTGATAAATCAAACTGATATAGAAAGCATTTTCCTTTTATTATTATTCTTTTTTTTCATTAAAGATAACTATTCTTTATATTGAATAAAAATAAGAATAATTATATTGACTTTTCTTTGAATTATCTTACAATTACAGAAATTATTCCATAAAAATATAATCAATTATTTGATATAATATATATGAAATGAGTAGTTATATTATGTCTAAAACTCTAAATCAAATTGATAAGTCAATTAGATATATGACATATCATATAATAGAGGAAATTCTTTCATATTAGTTAGCTTGTAATTTTGACATGTTGTTTTGGAGTGAAAATAAGTTTTTTCACTTAACTAATAGTACTTCAAGTCTTATCGATAATGATATAAATATTCTTTTAACTTCAATCTTCAAGCATCCTTTACATTTTGTTAATGCCTTTGAATCCATGAACAACGACAACCATAATCACAACATTGACTCCTTGCAATTTCTGTATCCACCAATTGTAGTAATCGAATTGTCTTTGACTAGGTACTCTCATTAGGGATGTCAATTCGTATTATCGTATTGTGTTTGGATCGTGTCAACGTATACATATTCGAAAATATGTATGAACCCTAATCTAATACTATTAACTAATCGTGTCAAGTTTCAAAATCCAAACTCAACTCATTTATTACACAGGTTACACGTATCGACACACTTAACCCTTTTAATTTAATTTTTTATTTGTTAAATAAAAAAAATTTACCTATCTTTTAATATATATAAATAATTTTTAAGTTTAGTAACTTTAGATATGGGCCAAATCAAAGTGAAAAACCTCTTTTATAAATAAAAAATCTCAAAAACTTGATAAATATTTGATATGAGACGAATTACCTTAATTCATAATATATTTTATAATTAAACGTGTTAAGTCGTGTTAAACAAGTTGACACTAGTAAAATTAAAATACAACATGTTTATTAATCGTGTTATACGTGTTAATCTGTTTATGACCCAAATCCATTTATGACCCAAACCCATTTATGGTGAACTCAAATCCGTTAATTTCGTGTCATGTTCGAGTCGTATTATCATGTCATGTTAAAAATTGACACCCCTAACTCTCACTATATAAATTTTGTGGTAAAAGGAAGTTGTGTTTTCTAGCTGATTTAGAAAATAAGAAAACTATGAGTTACTTAGAAAACTCACAAAATTGTATTCAAATTCGTGCATCAAAGGTCCTCAAATTTTTGTGTAGTCTTTTTTTATATTATTAGAATTTCTTAATTAAAACAAATTTGAACAAGTCAAAGAGACCAAACTCACGCGGACATGTAGGAACGACACTACGAAAAATCACGTGAGCTTATTTTATGCAAACTCCAATGTAAAAAAAAAATACACACACTCACTCACTCACTCTCTCTCTCTCTCTCTCTCTCATATGGAGTACCATTGTGGAGAAACCAACCTAAAAGGGAGGTAACATTGTGTGACAAAGGTACATGAGCGGCTCAAAATATTCAGATACCTAAAGTAAAATTGTAAAATGATGTTTTTTTTATTTATTAAAATTTTATAAATCTTTTATTTAAAAATTATTTTTTTAGCTTTTTGATATACAAAATTACTAATTAAATTTTTATAATGAATTTTATTCTAACATTTCTTTTTCAATTGATAGTATTGTCAATCCACTTAATCTTTCTTGAGACATTGTTGATCTTAAGTAAGAATTTATTAATTTTAGTTTTGAAAAACATCTTTCCACCGAAACAACGATTACAGAAATTATTAACATTATTCTATAAGCAATATATGCATTTGGAAAAGAATCAAATCTTTTTATATGATTGAGTGTCGATTGGAGTATTATTTTTTATTTGTATAACTTCTTTTAAAGTTTTCAATTCTGAAAATAAATCTAAACCATCAATATCTGAGTAATTATTATATTTTAAGAAACATTCAAAATTAAGACAATGTGTTTTTTAAACTATCATTGTCTAGTGACTTCAATTTTTTACTACTAAAAAGAAAACCAAAAATATTTTCATATATTTTAAATTGTTCAAATCTACTTTGAAGTAAAAAAATTGCTTGATCTATTATGTATATAAAATAATCAATTCTAAATGATTTTTTAAGTGATTTTGTTGTTTCATTATTATCATTCTCATCAAAATGCTTCTTTCTACGAATAATATGTTTTTCATGAAATACATGCTCTATTTTCATTTCAAATGCAATTTTTTTATAAGAAATCATAGCGGATGCAAATCCATCTTCTCTATATTTTTCAAAAAAAGAAAACAAACCTTTTAATTGTTCTATAGCAATATCAATACTCATATCTTTTGATTGTAAATTTTTACTAACCGAGTTGATAGCAAATAATATATCATACCAAATAGTCATGTCCAATAAAAATTCAAAATTTTCAAACTCATATGTTGCTAAGCAATTAGCTTCACTTTTAGTTTTAAGATCTTCATTAATTTCTGCTAATTTCAATAAAACATATCTTATTTGTGGGGTTTGAAATCTTATTGCTTTTACACTTTCAATACGACTTTCCCAACGTATTTGTGACAATGGTTTAAGAGTTAGACCATGTACATTATCTTGTAAAATTTTTCATCATTTGATAAAAGAAGAAAATAGTGAGTATACACGTTGTACGACTCCAAAAAATGATATAATTTTAGTATAAGAATTAGTCATGTCACAAAATATTAAATTTAAATTATGACAACCACATGGTGTATAAAACGATCTAGGATTTATATCTAAAAATTTTTTTTTGCACTCCTTAGTGTTTGCCCTTCATATTAGATCCATTATCATACACTTGTCCTCTTAAATTATTAATATCAAGTCCAATATCTTGGCCTTGGCATTGGTTGAGGCTCACCAACTTGGCCAACTTCGGAATGTCATTCTAACCCTGAATGTCATTTTGCTTTTGAATCTCATTTAACTCTTGAATGTTATTCCAATGGCATAACATGCCTCCCTCATGTCAAGCCTTCAAGACATGGCATGCCTCTCCATGCCCATGCCGCCGTGTCAAATAGAAAATGGTCTAACAGTAGGCCACTATTGTATCAAGACTATCCACCATATATGGGATGAGCTAGTTCTACATAAAACAAAATAATTTGATGTTCCCTACCTCATAATTAATGTGTCAACATTACCATGTCACTTTACAACAGAGACAATTATGGATAGAAGAAGGCTTTCAGTTATTCAAAGTTTAATCCCCCACTGTAAGCTACTCAACCTTACAGCTCTTAGACAAACCGCATCCTTTAAACGCTGTTTATTTTGCTTTCCCTCAAGTTAGTTGGCAGCTTTGATCTCCATGCAAACTCAGGTAGTTCTTTATATATAGTTGCTTCCAAACTTTAATAATCTGTATTCATTTGATCTGTTGTAAAAATTATCTTTTATTTCATTTGAAGAATTATCCCAAGCCACTGTTGCTATAATGGTTAAACTTCTTAATTCAATTCTAAAAGCTGCTACTTTATGCAAAAAAACAAAAAATATTGTAAAAAAACAAAACATGTACTTTGTCAATTTCTCTCTGCACATCAGTTAATGTTAACTAACATCGAGTAGTAACCTTTTCTTGAAGAATTGTCTTGGCGGATTTAGTTGATTTACAATGAATCTGTTAAAAAAAAAAAGATTCACAATTAAATTATGTATTTATTCAATTGTTTTGTCTATAGGCCTTAAAAAAAATTATTGTATGGTCTGGATCAATGATCCCGATCAATCTTGCATTGTCATGTTAAAATTAAAGAAAATAATAAAAAAAGAAGAGAGAGAGAGAGAGAGAGAGAGAGAGAGAGAGAGAGAGAATGGAAAGATCTTAAAGATTACATTGTATTAGATTGACTTAATAGAAATTATACCAATAATCTTTTTATATAGGAGAGTCGTGAAGTTGAATAAGGAAAGTACAAATAAAGGAAATAAACTATAGAACCATAATTCTTCTAGCATTACATAATAATATATATGTGATGACTAACCCTAACCTTAGTATCACAATAATATATAGATACCCATAATATACTTCTAACAGTCATTGTATAAAATTTATTTTTTATCTTTTAAAATTCAACATAATGTACATCTTTTTTTCCCAACAAAAGCAATATCAACAAACCCAGCTCATTGTTAGAAACAACATATCCATACTACTTATAAACTCAACCTCAACTTATAACTAGGAAGTAAACATGTCATTACATGTCATTACAGTAGCTCTTACTTTAAGAGATTTAAAATTGTGATATCTTTTATAAGAAAAAAGCACGAAATATCATTCAGTCAACAAAAATCGAGATATCATTCGGCCAATAAAAACTTCAGCCAAATATCGTACATATAACAATTTATTAATTGGTTGCCTACATTTAGTTTAGGGCACTATGCTTCATGTGAACGGAGTGGTATCCCCACACTAGCTTTCAGAGGTACACAGACATAGCAAAATGTCTTTAATGAAGTCCTTTTCAACAGGTTTATTAGGACTTTGTCAATATCTCTAATCCTTCAATAAAGTCTTAAACATATTTAAGTAGCAATTATTTAGTTGGGCCGACTATAAATTTCGGCGAATTTAAATCTATCATTAAAGTCATTTTTTCAACTAAACCACCTATAATCCTGTGGTGATTGCCATTTATTGGTTTGGTAGTACGTGCCTTCTACATTCATGAGCTCATCACTAATATTGAAAATCCATGCTTGCCAAACCCTACCATCTAGCTTTGACTTTCCGTTGCAAATGGTCCATTTATTGATGGATCAAAAGGATTGATCAATTGGAAACACACAAACACGAATAGTTGCCCTGATAGCAAGCACTGCTTGGTCAATTCCTGGAAGGCCCTATTAACGTAATGATTGATCAATCAAAGTGCGTTTGTCACAACTACGAATTACCAGTGCGCCTTTCTTTAGGTTTCACGGTCTGTAGGTGTTTCCAAGTCTTCTGCTTTGCGGGATCAAAAGCACGAGACGTGTAATATCAGATAGGATTCAGCTAGGAGTTTATTTGAAAATGAACTCGAAGATCATCGGTCTTTCTAAAAGTTTAAATTGTTAAAAAATAATGCAGTAAGAAACGTAAAGAAAAATCAAACGCGTTGAATTCCTTATAAAATAAGTAACAAAATAGACTTCTCACCCAAAGGGAGCAAATCTCAAATTTCTAAACAAAAATATATTATTGATAATCTGAATAATAAAGACTGAGTTACATCATATATATATATATAAGCTAAGACTACTATTAATCTGAATAGGAATATACTAATTTCTTATACTAATCCTATTATAATTAGGAAATTATAATCGTTGCGAAAAGGAGAAAAAATCTGAAATTAATAATTCAGTCTTTCCTAAACAAAGTAATTACGAAAATAATAATTACTATAAATGACAAAAAGTGAAATTGAATGCCTAAACAAATTTGTTTGGCTCGTGGCAGCTTCATTCATGGCAGAACGATGATTATTGTCCGTCTCGTTGTTTTGGGTCAAGATAGGGTCTTCGTTTCCAAAAACGTGACTGACTAACTATGCATCTATTAATACTTTTTCTTAGAATGGGAATTGAAACGTTTCCATTGTACTTCAAAACCACTTGCTCCATCCACATATATATATATATAAAAAAAAAAGGTCAATAATATATATTAAACTAACACTCTCTCTCATGTACAACCCCGTCATTTCACGCTTAACGGCAAAAATATTTCATCCTTACACAAAATAATGACACCTAGCTGAAATAAATAAAGTAGTGAGTGTGTTATAAATTCATACATTTAAATTTATGAATAACATTTTTTTGTTTTTGGCATAAATATTATGTAACATTCTCAAGTCTCAACTTACATGCATATATCATAGATATCAGGCGGGCTAAGGCCTTGGAGGCTTGGTAATGTTAGACTGAGGCCCAACCAGTCTATCTTCATTTGTGTAGAACTAAAATCCCCTTGGACTCGTGGCCCATTCTAAATAGTTTGGGTTGGTGTTGGTACTCCTAGTCCAACATCCTTATTGCTGGATAAATGTGCAACAGAATACATGCATAAATTTTTTAAACGACATCAAAGCAGCAAACAAATATACATATATCTGATATTGAAATAATTATATAATTTAGGGAAGCATTATTGCAAGAATTTAGTTAATTTTACATTGTAAATTTTTCAAAAGCGATATGTCTACTAATAAATTTGGAGGTCAAGAATTGTTTGATATTGAAATGATTATATAATTTAGGAGTAATATATATATATATATATATATATATATTGATAAAATTTTTTAAAAAATATTAAACATAAAATATTTGAGTAAAAAGAGTGACATGTGTTAAAAATAAAAGAAAAAACAAGAATTCTCGTTGTATAATTATTCTGATTAACTCAAGACATTTGAGAAAATTGTGACTATTATTCATGATGAGTTTCACATATTTTGGAAATTTGTCCCTTAATCCTTTATTTAAACATTGACTTGGGTTTGTGGAAAAACTTTTTAAGAATAATATGACAAAGAAAGGATATGTAAATCCAAAATTTAAAAAAAAAATCCTTGTATAAAATATTAAAGCATTGCGAGTTATTTTTATTTTTTTAGAAAAATTATATAAACTATTTTAGGATCAACTAAACACCTAAAAATATCATAAAACAAAGAGGCAGGGAAGCCCATTGGATAGGGATGGACCAAAAGCCCAACGACCCACTAGAACATAATAGCTCAAGGGGACCTTCTTGCGTTTTTACATAGTCACAAATTGAAAACCAAACTTTTGTTACGGGCTAGCCCATTAAAACTTCTCATGAACCTTCAGAGCGTAACATTTGCAAGCCCTTTCCAACTCCACGCAATAATTTTGGGCGAGCTCTCTACAGGCCCTACCTATTTTTATGGTTGTCTTGTCTTATTGTATAATTAAGTTAGAATACTATAAAATCATACCTTATCACCACATTTTTTCACCTATAGAAGATGCTAAATACTATGTCAATTAGCTAATTTTTAAACAAAATTATTGTATTTAAGAATTAAAACAGTTGTTGAGAAAATCCGTTATATATATATATATATATATATATATATATATATATATATATATATACTGTCAATTTTTAACAATTAAGTTAATAACTTTTAATAATTAATAATTTTTTTAAAAAAACCACTATGGTGGATAAATCACTGGTTATACGAATATTTAGGCTATATACTGAATTTCAATCTGCCGACTGTAAATTGACTAGTCAACTGTTTAGGGGATCCAATTGGTGGTCTGGTTCATTTTAATATTAAAAAAAATTTGTTATAAATAAAAATTACTGTAAAAAAAATTTGTATATAATTTCCTATAATTATGTAAAAAAAAATAATTTAAAAAGCTCAATATATGATAAATTATTTAATGGGACTGTCATATCAATGCAATGTCATTGTTCGATATGATGTGACTTTACTCACAAAGTATATCAATTTTTTAATATTTAAGATAAAAAAAAAATCACTATAATTCTGAAAAAAAATAACAAAAATTACGAGAGACATAATATCAAATAATGATATAGAGTAATTGTAAATAATTTTTTCTAAACTAGGATTGTTAATTCTTATTTTTTACCAAACCAGCTAAGACTTGCCTAATTGGCCATTCATGTCTTTCACCAAAAATGTAGTCATGAGTTCAATACTAAACTGTTAGGAAATGTAAATATTTATTTTCATTTAAACATGGGTTGGGTTTGATTGCTTGTACATGACTTAAATTTTCATGTGTAGTTTTCTGTATTTAATTGAATGTAATACATCATACATGAAATACATACATGAAATACATCCTATATTAAATTGGGTAGACTCTTGTATTCAATTGATTTTCCTTTGTTAAGTTTTGGAGTTTTCTGTATTCAATTGATATTCTTCTGTTACATTGTTTAGTATTCTGTATTGTAATATATCATGTACAAAATGTAATACCCCATTGCTTTTATTAAAAAATTGTGTCATTCTTCACCAAAGCCATGTGTTTAGAGTGTAGAGGTACGCGGTTGTCTATAATTACATAAGATAAAAGAAGAACATTACACGACAATCCGCCGGCAAGCACTCGTCCTTTGCCAAGGAAGATGAAAAAGTAATATGTATATATTCAAGTGGGCAGCATTCAACCGCACGCTTCGCCGATTGCCCTAGTCAGCCAGCACGTGCGGCCTCATTACCATATCATTATAATAATTACATTTACACAGTCAAATTCAAGTGATAAGTATGGATGGAAGTGTCCTTGATTCCCGATTTCTTGTTCACATCCCACACGGCAAATACCCTAATCCTTTCATCATTAAATTCTACATTTAACAGTTGTTTTTGTTGCTCAGATACTTACATTTCAAGTCCTCAGTCAAACCAACTCATCATCAAGTTTTAAAAAAACAAAGGGGGCTCTCTCTCTTTCTCTCTTTCTCTCTCTCTCTCTCTCTCTCTCTCTCTCTATATATATATATATATATATATATAGAGAGAGAGAGAGAGAGAAGGGCGGGTTAAGTATGTGGATGAAGTGGAGGGCGGGTGGTGTGGCCGACATGAAATGCACATATAAGGAGGAAAACAAAAAGGAAACATGGATTGAGACTGAACTCAGAAAAGAATTATAAAAAAGAAAAAAGGAGGAGGTCCCCATAAGGTTTAAAGGAGATAAAGAAAAGGAAAAGGGATGATCTTTTGCAGTAGTAATACATTTGACTAATGCATTTAAAATGTAGACTTTTCAGGAAATGGCATGTGCTGGGGAGCTTGGGTTGAGTATTAAAGAGTTTAGTGCATGCTTATCCTACCAACTTAATATAAAAATGGAACCACTTGATCTAACATCACCAAAAGATTTGTCCTAAGTACCATAGTCATCTTCACCATTGTACGTGTAAAATGAATGTCAAGTCATGTGTATGTATCTCTTCGTGAACTGCACTGAGATTATTCAACCGTTAGGTTTAGCAACCAAACCAACATTAATTATTCATGTTAAGTAGCTCAAAGTATGTAACAATTTTTAAGAGGAATTAGATTTTGTATGAAGGTCTGTTTGTCAACTTTTGAACATCTATTTTGTGTCGCTTGATTTAGTGATATAAAAGTATTATTTGAGTTAAATACTTGTGTAAAAATAATATTTGAGTTAAATAATTGAGTATTTTGAAGAACTGTTAACAAGTTCTTTTCTTTTGTTACAATAATATTGGCAAGGAAAATCATACTCATGTTATTTGTGTGAAGGTGAGCACTTGCAGTATTTGGATAGGAGTTCGATTCGAAACTGTTAAATTTTTTTTTAACAATCATCAAATATGAATATTCATAATAGGTTTGACCAACTTAATTAATGAAAAAAACTTGACTTAAGAGAATAACACAAATCACATTTGTTGAAAAAGTTGTGGCGTATCAATTAATTGCATTTAAAGATATCAAAACACATTAAATACGTTTGAGAAGCTGATTCAAATATAATCTTTATATTTTAGAGTAAAAAATTCATTTTTAAAATGCCTAAGCATTTGACCAAATTTTTGCGATTCAATTAGTATATTGAGACAAACAATCCCAAAGTGTCTAGAAGTAATGATCACGTTGTATTTTAAAACTTTTTTTTTGTTGAAAATATTGGGTCTTGTGAAAATTCTCAAAAAGAAATTAACAAAATACCAGTAGAAAATTTTAAAATCTTCAAATCACGGGACATAATTTTTTTTAAACCTAATATTGATATACCTTGAATGTTTAAAAAAAAAAGGTAAAAAATTTTACTAATCTTTGATAATGCCTGTTTGTCTAGTGAAGTAATCTTGCATAAAGCTTAAAAACATCTAAATAGGACTATCAATAGATTTATGAAAATGTTGTTATTCTTTTTTCTACTTAATAAATGATAATCCTAGCTAGATATATATCCCAATATATGAAGGGCGGAGTAGGAACAAATTTTAGTTGAGTCAAACTAAATTTGTTGAAAAATTTTAGATTGGGCTAAAATTTTAGAGTAGGTCAACGTTTTAGGACAAAAAATAAGAAATGATGAGTAAAGATTGGATTGAGTCATAATTTTTTGGAATTGACTAAATTGAAAATGACCAAAATTTTATACGTAAAAAAAAAATTTGTCAAATTTTTCTTTTTGGGGTTACAGTTCATCCCAGCCTACCCCTAACTTCGTCCTTGCTTGACATAATTAATAAAATAGCTATTATTCCGTTCAAACTTTACTTAAATTGAAAAAGAAAAATAAATTATTATATAAAATAATTAGTTTGAAGCTCAAACTTATTTTATTTTACCAAAAATTAATTGACTGTTTTACATAAACTTTTTTTTTATGAATCAGTAATGAGGTATCCTGAATTAGTTTATGCGTACCAGACTAAGTCTCCCTACCAATGATCAACATAAAAGAGACTCAAACTTAGAATACTTAAATTTTATTCTCAACGTCTTTATTACCCGTACTAATTCCTACTAAACTAATTAAGAAATTTTTTATAACTATTATTATTATCTTATTGTCTTCATATAAAAATGAAAAAAGTCTATATATATGTTTGTCAACTTTTTTTTATAATCAAAAACCGTAACAGAATTATATTAAATATACATCATTTTATAATTTAATTCACAAATAATAAAATACTTTTATTTTACTTTATGCAACATGGCTGGTCAAAATGATTGAAATCTAGCTGACAACTTGCTTTGAGTGACAAAATGTAACATTTTCTAGCACACATCACGTATTATGGGACCATGGGTTGGGTGGACGCATTGGTTTAGATTCTGGTGCACACTTGTCACGACATAGACTAGGTAGTCCTACACTTATAGCGCATGCATAGGTCTCCTAGGACAAGACAATTTATATTTCTCTCTTCTTGTTTCCTTTTTTTTAAGTTTTTTTGTTTCCATTTAATTAATTAATTAAATTCTTTTTTATGTCCTGTCACTCACTCAAGAAATAAAATAGACGACAACGTGAATAATCTGATATTATCAAATTTATTAAAAAATTGCTTGAGAATTTTTTCAATTAGATCATGTAAAAATTATTCTTATTAAATTTTTTAATTTTTTTTTTTAAATTTCTTTTTTTCTATTTTTATTTTAAATTTTTAATATTTTTTAAAATAAATGTAAATACACACTTGCGAATAAATGTGAACAAATACTTGCACTTTTAATATTTTTTTAAAAAATTAAAAATATATTTTTTTCTAAAGCAAATGAGTAAGTGAGAGTGAGAATAATTAACTTAGCCCTTTATAAAAATTTAAAGGAGTCAATTTCTTATTTTTAAAAATATTTATAAAATTAACAATAAAATAGTTAACCTTTTTAAAAAATGCTTATTTAGGTCTATAATCCCCTCTGGTCTGCCGATGTACCCGTAATCATAAAATGAAAAATAAGATTAAAAATCTAACAAGATCGCAAACACTTACAGTCGTTTAATTTGAAGTATTGGTTAGTAGCTTCTTTTTAAGTATTAGTCTTCTTATATAAGCAAAATGATAAAAAGAAAATAGTGATTATACAAAAAACCCTTTTAGTTTTTATTATAAATCAAATTATGTGCACTTGTACATATTTATATATCTATAATTCTATATGCTTAAATAATATGTTCCTATATGATATTTAAATGTTAGGTTAAGTTTCATTATTGTTTATTGTTAAAATATTAGTCAATTACTTCTTTAAAAACTTCATCGAATCATACTAAATTACAATAACGTATTTTTTAGAACAAACAATATTAACATATTAATACTAAATTACAATAACGAATCATACTAAAGTATGTACATTATTTATTCATGTTAAGTGCATTTATAAGAGATGTATGTGTTTAATATTTCACCATTAAGATTCAAATGAAACTTATGTGTTAATGTTACATCAATTAGATATTTTTTAGTTTTTAACTATGAGCTTAAAAAATTAATTAAAATATGTCTTTGTGTGTCCCTTATTAAGTACTTAGTCAATTTTGAAATCATTCTAAGATCCTAAACATAGAGAAATAAAAATTTACAACCTTGACCGTTCCAACGCGGTCCAAATATTATTACACAGTAGATCGATGCAAGTGAAATAATAAAAAGACCTTTATGTTAATTTTTGTGGGTAGCTAATTTTTCATCAAAATATTGTGCCCTAATTGTTTAAGTAAATACAAGTGGCTAGAAAGTTATCTAACAGTAGGTCTCCCAAATTCTGGCCTCTCCCAAAAATAAGTTTAATCAAATCATAAGCCAACATATATACTTACTAGATAAACAATGATCAAGTGATATCACTTGAGTGAATAATTTGGAGGGATGTGGTTTGAAAAGAGAATGATTAATTAATAAGATCTCAGTCATTTATTAACTAAACATAAGCAAAAAGTGATTAACACAAGGAAGGTTACAAAAAGGATACCCTCATAATAAGTAGCATAAGCGCCCTACTTGGCAATCAATTTGGACCATTGGCTTCAAATTTTTTTGACTACAAATCTCAAGAAAAATACAAATCAGGGGCTGTGAGAAGATCTCATGGTGAGGCCGTCTGCATTTTAGCTAGCCATTACGACCCATGATAAGTTCTCTCTCTCTCTCTCTCTCTCTCTCTCTCTCTCTCTCTCTCTCTCTCTCTCTCTCTCTATATATATATATATATATATGAGTCAAAACAATGGTCAAACATGAAGGCATTGTGGTGGGGTGAGGATCTAATATGCGCCGAAAGGTTCAAAGACAGCATCATCAAGGGAAGGATAGAGACAAGAAAAGACTGGATTTGAATTGAATCTCTCAAGTCTGAAAGAGGTTTTTGTTTCCTGTCTTCTTGTATATTATTATCAATCTCTAAAGTTAGTTATCTCACTTTTGGACGTTTGGTCAAGGGAATGGCCCTCTTAGTTAAGGGCCTTGAACCACTTTTAGAGAACATCATGCTTTTGAACAATGTGAATTTTAGAGCAAATACCTTTTATTTTTTGGGTACTATAAATACTTTTCAAAGCCACAAATTTAACTAGATTTTCTCGTTTCTTAAGGCATACATATACACATAAATAAAATTTGTTGTACTCTTTTACAAATTTTTCATGAAAAAAAACACTTTTTCAAAATCTGCTTGTATAGAACCCAAGGTATGGCTAATCTTTTTTCTTTATTTTTCCCACTTTTCTTTTTTTGAAAGCAGTCAAAACTATTGTAGCATAATCATCTCTAGAGTCGTACAAAAATTAATACCAACTATTTTTGTCTCATCAACATCACATGCATATATAGATGCTTGTAATTAATTCATTATTCTAAAAATAATATTTTGTAATGTAAAAAATGTTGAAAAAACAATGGTGCCATTAAATTAACTTTGCATATTTGTACAAAATACTCAGCTATATTGGAGAAAGTCACTTTGGCTCCTCAAATTTATTTGAGGAGGGTGAAAAGACATAGAAAGCCAATCCCCCATCCAAAATCACTCTTACAAATCAATTATGTTTCAATTAAAAAATAATGCCAACAATTTTTGAAATTGCTCTTACAATCAAAATGTGCTCCCATCCAAAAGTGAAGACTTGAGCGTTAAACATTGTTGCGCAGTATTGAAACCTCGATGCCTATTGATTACAAGTAATATTTGAATACTTTTGTAATATTTATGCACTCACATGTAGTGGACCTGATATTGAGAATCGTTGGTCTCAGTACATGTACACAAAAATATCGGCTATGAATTATTATTTATTGGTTTTTGTTTTTCTTTTTACTCTGTGAGTTGTTCTCTTGTTTATCTTTCTCACTGGGTATGCTCACTAACTCCCTGTATCTCTTCTTTCAAATAAAATAGAATGCTGATTGAAATATGAAAATAGCCACCTTTGTTCTTGTGGAAATAAGAATCAATTAATATAAAAATCAAACACGCTCTTATTGTCTACTTAACTTCATTTTGATTCACAGGAGCACAAGATATTCAACACAAATAAAAAATATTATACTTTTTAAATTTTGTATTTTAAATATATTATAAATACAACATTAAATCATATTATTAATATATTATGATATATTGATACATCATGTCATATTATTTGAGATTATAATTTTAAAAAAATGTGGCATTGCCATCCATCCATAAATGATTGGTCTCCGTGCCCCTGAAATTGTTTACTTCCTGCTATCGATGGTAAATATACATGCCGCATTGACTAGATTTTTACACACTAGATGACAAAACATAATTTTGATCTATTCTTTCCAAAAAAAATAAATAAATAAATAAAACTCCAAAATTACTTTCATTACACCACTTTTCATAATAATTATGCTACGTGTTTTATATTTTATATGTACACTTTTTCTTTTTCTTTTTCTAATAATTCGAAACTTTTTTTTCTCTTTTTTTTTAGCAACTGGAAATCAAATTTATTGAATGAATTATCTTACGAAATCATTACACTATGTTATTGTTAAATAATTTCACACATAATTTTGTTTTTTATAATTTAAAATTTTTTCTTTCTTATTTTCAAAAAATTTAATATTATATATAATATTCTTATATAATGATATAATGTGACAATTTTATAAAATAATTATTTCTTATTATGAATTAAAATTTCCTATCAAAGTCATTTCACATAAATTTACCTGCGGCTCCAACCGAACTCTCTATGTATTTTATTAGTGAACATTCTATAATACTGACATTTTAATTCTGTTATCGACCCATATTAACTTTTTGTTGCATTCTTCTAATCACCCTGAATAATGGGGCATACATGATAAGTACATTATTTAGTTTTAGATTTTGTATTGTCTGATAAGTCCAGTAATTTACATTTATTTTTAAAAAATATTTAAAATTTAAAAAAAATTAAGATCAAAAATAATAATCAAATGATAGTAGATTTGACCAAACCAAGTTCAGTCTTTTAAGATTCCAACTCATGACCGCCCCCCCCCCCCTCTCTCTCTCTCCCTCACACACACACACACACACACACACACGGAGAGATAATAGGATTCTTCACGTTGATACCAACTTACTAATCAACAAGATGAAGGATTAGCAGAAGGAGATTGTTTCTCATTATACCCATTTAAATCATCGTGTCAGTCAAAGAAGAAAAAGTAAAAGAACAAAAAAAGAAGCATGACCGTAACAAAGAAGTTCAGTTAGTACTCTGTCAGCTCTGCTGCTGTGAAATGATTGTCAGTCCCATCTCACCCATTCAAATCAGTTGACCCACCACCCCCTCCATGCATGTAATGTTAATCCAATTAACACCACATTCACCTCTCACATTTCCACACATTCTCTTTAATTTCTTTCACCTCCTGAAAGATCATCATTCCATGCCAAAGATTGGTGTCTGCAACACTGATAGATTAGGCTTAGCAGATTGGAATGAATGAAGGGATGGTGCATTAATCCAGTTACCCAAATCAGAGCCCTCATAATTGTTGGCACTATTTAGAGTAATGGGCATGGCAAAGGGGATTGAACTTGAAGTACTATTGTTTTGTTGCTGAAGGTAACCACCATTGAAGAACCCATTATTATTGTTGGTCTCACTGACTCTGGAAGTGGTAGAGATATCCATGCTGAAGGGTGTTGTACCTTGAAAAGGTATAACATTGGTGGATGCAGGAAAGAGAGTTGATGTTGTTGCACTAGGGTTTTTGGCATTGTTCAAAGAAGAGTTCTGGTAGCCAAGGATAGACCAGTACTCTGTTGGGTCTTGCTTGATGGGTAGTGCAAAGCTCAGTGTAGAGGTTGCAGGCTGTGATGCGAAGGTTACTGAAGACACCGAGGAGAGATCTCGGTCATCCGATCGGCCTCCATCAAGAGACTTGTTATCGGAAACGGAATCTGATGAAGTTTTTGATTTGCCGGTGATCCCTCCCACGGGAAGATTGCTGTTGGCAATGCTCTTTATGTCGTATCGGCTCATGTCGAAGTTGGTCACAGCATTTAGGCCTCTGAACTTGATAGCGGCAATGTCATACGCCTCTGCAGCTTCTTCTTGGGTGGCTGTTTTATACAAAATTTATGTTAGATAAGTATAGATAAAGCAAAAGTATAAAAATAATTAACTAAAAATTGTTATGTTATTGACATTATTCTATGTTAGGTTTAAAAAAATTTTAAAAATTAAAAGAAAAAAAAAATGACAAGCAACCAAAGAAAATATCATTTGCTCTGGGTTCAAAAGTTGTAAATTATTCAAAAGTTGGAAGTAAAGGATTAGAAACATTTTCTTTTATAAAAAGAGAACCGCGTCAAACAATGTTCTTGTTTTATGGGTAAACTCTTTAATTTGTTCTTGTTTTGTGGGTAAACTCTTTAGTTTCCACAAGACTTCCAAAACAAAATTTACATCGTGGGTTCCAAAGAAAATTTTGGTTCAAGAGTCGGACCGGAAACTTGCAAGTATCCTAAGGATTAAAGGATTAGAAACTTAATAATTACCAGTCTAACTTTTTGTCTTTTTGAAGATTACTAATTTAACTCTTATTTTTTAAAAGAGTAATGTTATATGTGACAAGTTCACTCACTATTTTTATAGCAAATTTTCTCACACTATTTTCTCACTATCAAAGACAGGTTTTTTTTTTCTATAAAATAGTCCAACTTTTCTTCCCCTCATTTCCCTTCTTTTTCTTCCTACTAAATCAAACACACTGAAGGTTGGGGATCTACAGTTATTGATTCATAAAAACTTAAAATGCATGCAAATGTTCCTTTTTTCCCCTTAGCTTAATTTTTCAGCCTTCAAACTTAAGAGGGAGAGAGGAACTCACTAAATGTTCCAAGGTAGAGATCTTTGTTGCCTGCAACTCGTCCTATTCTTGCCTGCCAACGACCATGTTGATGGTGTCTGAAAATAATAAAAAAGGCATTAATTTACAATAATCATAGACAATATAGAGAGAGAGAAACAGAATAATATATCCAAAGTACTGAAGAAACCTTGTGACTCCTCTGTAAATAGAGGCCCCTCTAGAAAAGCCACTACTTTTCCTGCAATGAGATAAAAAATAAATAAATTTTAATGACTGAACTTCAAAAAACCAAGATATTCCAACAACCCACCAAATACAAAGTAATGTAGAAAATTAAAATGGTTTCTGTAAATATCACCTTCGAAGAGAAGCAACAAACTCCTGCCTAGTCATGTTCTTCATATCCTCTAGTTCCTTCTCATAGTTAGACACCTTCAGAACAAAAACAAAAAATTAATACTAGTTTAGATCCACACTTCAATGAAAACAAAATATATACAAATATACACACATTGTAATTAAGTTACAGTCTCTCTCTCTCTCTCTCTCTCTCTCTCTCTCTCTAACAGATGGGTTGATTTTTAACACATATACGTGTTTTTGTGTGTTTACACATGGATCAGAGATCATACCGGAAAGTTTGTAGTGGTGGTCGGACCCCAGTACTTAAGGGCTGCAAGATCATAAGCTCTAGCTGCCTTTTCTTCTTTATCATAGCCACCTGATTCAACATTGAACAAAACACATGTAAATATACACACGCATACATACATATATATGACATCTGTGTGTGTGTGAATAGTCAAGAAATGAGAATCCCAGAAGAATCTAAGCATTGAATGCAAATATATTCATGCAAGTAGATTAGAATCTTTTGTTATACAGTAAACAAAAATGATGATTATTTTGATTATTCTTCGGAATGGAATTGAAAAGACCACGAAAGCACTCACCCAAATAAACTGCAAATTATAATGATGATTTTGGATCGTCCATGGGCAGCAATCATATGCCACGTACATGCCACATAAAGAACCCACATTAGTACACACATACTAGATACTCTGATAGGAGTAATAATAATCTTCCCACTCATGAATGATGCATTATAGCGCAATGCCATTACGTTAATCTAATGCGCGCCTGTGGGTTTCAAAAAGAAGAAGATCTGAGCCATTGATCAGGCCCATCCCTCTTGGGATCAGACCCATCTCACCTCACCGCTGAAACTCATGACCCAGATCTCTCGGCGCAGGTTAAGCAACTACACCCCCACCGCGTACGTTAGCAAAGAAAGTGTAAACCCTAGGAAAAAACCTATACCTTGACGTCCTTTCCGGCTTTGCCCTTCTCTTCTGCAACTGTTATCCCACAAATGAGCTTCATATCTACCAGTCCATCTATGCCTATATATGTAAAGAAGATTGATCTTAAAAGATTTTAATTTCATTTAAGAAAAATAGTTTAATATCATTTCTTTTTTTACATTTTCTCAAAATTATTACATACCGGGTGACTCCTCGGTAAATCGACGTGCGTTGGCCGAAGGTATCGACGGCCTTCTTCGCCGCTGGCTCGGGAGGAGCCACAGCCAGCTGCTTCTGGGTGTCAGTTTGTTCGGTGGAGAACCCACGAAGGAAGCTCGCAGCGATGGTTTTTAGCTCTGAGTCGTATATCTCAGTTTGAGACACATTCGCCGGAGTTTCACAGTTGAACTGACACACATCGGCAGCTCCGGTAACGGAGTTGCCGCAACCGCCGAGGAAGTCCTCGAGTTTTGGACCGCCGGCGCCAGTGAGTACGGACAAGTCTGTTGCACCGTTTGCATCTTCTTCTCGTCTATCAAGCACCCCACCTGCGAAAGAAAAGATAATTATATGGATACGGAGTGCATATATATATATATATATATTGCAAAGCTTCTAGAGAGAGGCGTTACCGTGGTTGGTGTTGAAAGCTTCAAAGAGGCAGAGCTGAGAAGAATCAGAGGGCATGTGGTGGTTGGAAAGAGAGAAACCAAGCCAGTTCTGAGAAGAATCCATGTCGTCGGTGAGCGTGAAAGAGATGGGTTCTGGGAAATAGCGTAGTCTTTAGAGAGAGAAAGAAGTGGGTGTTTCAACCGATGAGGTGAAGGTAAAATGTAATTGAAGAAAGCACGGTGGAGATGACACAGATATAGAGGTGAAGAGACGAAAGAGGTGAAGAGAGAGAAGTCGCACGAGCATCGAGGCTCTCTCTTTCTCTTCTCTCTCTAGATTATAATGGTTGCATAAATTAATTAATACACTAATGCAGGTGGAAGCCTTTCATGGGATGACTGGGCGGTCTCCCTATCTATCTGTCGCTTGACCGAAGAAAGCAACACATGTTAGAAAGAGAGAGAGTCTAGAGAGAGAAACAAAGAATGAGGTGTATGTTTGTGGGGAAGCAAGAGGGAGGAAAAGGGAACACGATGACCCAAGAGGACGAGCTCGAAATAATTTTAATTGGTCCCTACGTCTGACACGTGTCATTCAATTTTCTTTTGTCTTTAAGACTCGTGAAATCAAAAGCAGAGCTCGCGACTCTTTAGGGGGTTTATACAAACTTCTACGTACTACTCAATTTTCATACCATATCTGGTAATATAATTGTTACCTCTGTACTGATGTATATGTATGTGTATGTATATCTACATTGAATAATGATTTATCTTTGATTCATATTTTTATTTATGTGATGTGTTATTAAGTGAGAAATGAATGAAAAAAAAAATAAAAATCATGAAAATTTTACTCATTCAATAACACATCACATAAATAAGAATGCATAAATAAAAATATAAAAATCATAAATAATTACTCATGGAGACAATTTTCAATCATCATGAAAATGAAATTTTTACAACTTTATTAATTTTTACAAAATACGTGCATATATTATACATATTAATAAAATCACAAAAATTCTCACATCAATGACTGTTCTTGACAAAATTCATAGGAGTCGTTGATTAACAAGAGAGTGAAAGCGGGGTTGGTATTTCTTGCCGCTGGTTTATGAACCCAAGCCTCCTGAAACAGGAGGCATGGGGGAGGGTTCTGCCTTCTGCACAGAGGATAAAGTTTGCTAATGACATCCACATGCCTGCATGTCATCCTTAGTTACAGGTGTCCCTTATAATAAGTTAATAACTTAGCTCTATATATATATATGTGTGTGTGTGTGTGTTTGTTTTGTGTATAAGTCCACGTGTCAGCTAGCTTCTAATGATTCGACCTTTTTTTCATAAAAGGTCTCACGTGGGACTGAGGTACCATGCCACATGGTAAACTCAGCTCGTCCTAGTCCAGATTTAAAATTATATATACATATATATAGATAGAATTTTTCTCTTTTTTCATTATTATAATAAATAAATAAATAATATCATTCACAAATAATATCAAATATAAATTTAAGTACTACATAAAATTTATGTAAATTTGATATAAATATTGAAATTTGAATGAGAGTATCACTACAAGACAACTTTTTTTTTCTTCCATCAATATTACTGTTTGACATGTAAGAGTGTATCTAGAGATGAAGCTACGGATGGTGACCAGATTGGGTTCAAAAGGCATAGATAGGATTCCTCCATGTGAGTGTAATCTTACCATTATTGGCATGTATGCAGTATGATTGTATATTGTGAGTTTGCATACTAGTGTTGCTTGAAGAAGTAGATTTAGGGTGACAATAATGTATGTGGGTTGGGTAGGATTGAGTTTGGATTCTGTCAGATATATATATGAGTGTTACATATTATATATGTAATATCTTATCCAATTTGAATTCTTAATTAGGTTCTAAACTCAATTCCTTTGCATACTTATCTCATGCTAGCTTGAAGAGGAGTAAGATGTAGGGGTTGTGTAGGATTGAGTTTGGCTTGGGTCAGATATTCGATTAGTATATTTAAATGTCCAAATTCTCATACCTCCTCACTTGACGTAATGGTAAGGTCTTTTTATTTAAAAATTACAAGTTTGAATTGCGAAAACAGTTTACAATTTTTCTAGACTATGTATATTTAACTTTTTTTAAATTTCACAGTACTAAAAGTTTCATACATTGAATTTATTATTTTATTATATATATGAAGTATGTCAAATGCAAGAGCCTTGTATAATGAACATGAACTTATATTTATGCTCAATTTTAATCTAATTATATTTTACTTAAGCTGTGAACTTAATTCTAATTTGTGAGTCTATGCTTATCAAATTTCAAAAGGATTGACTCTCCTAGCCAATAAAAAATTTTGGGACTACCTTTTTGCTTGTGCAAGCATACGAAAATGGTCGTGCATGGTCGGACATGTAGGGACTTAACGTGATGTGAATAAGTTAGTTCAAGATATCTTGCATTAATTATTAAAAAAAATATATTAAATAAGATCCGACAAAATACACCCATGTATTCTTGAATTTATTTCACATCAAAAATAAAAAACAGAACAACGTTTGTTTTAAATAAACACGTGTTTAATTTTTATTTTTGAACTAAATGATAAAAAAGTTTTTACAAATTAATGTGCAGATACTTGTATTGAACTATTTCTTTTTTGATTCCCAAAATAACCCTTTATACTTTCTCAAAAAAAAAAAAAAAAAAAAAAAAAAACAAAGAGAAAGAGCTTCCAATAATCTTTTTTTTTTCAAATTTTAAACATCAGTTTACATATCCAGTTAAATGGTTAATAACATTTTAATGGAAAGAATAAGAATAAGAAATTGATTTTTATTAAAAAAAATCTTACAAAGCCCTAATAATTAAATTTAAATCTATAAATTACCCAAACCCAATCCGACAAGCTTAAACGTGAACCCACTTTGAGTCCAAAAGAAGAGAAGGCCCAATCATCCACCTCGTTGCCAACTGAACTAATCAAATAGCAAAGCACCAAGTGTTAGAAAGAAGAATATGTCTGATAGTGAATCAAAGGACAGGTCCAATTCATGAAAGACAAACAAAGAGCACATGTGAGAGAGAAAATGTACCATTGTGATTGTATTATATCCCAAGGTGGGCCTTAAAACCAGGATAGAGTTTAAATTGCTTTTAGACTAAGCAACCACCTAAAAGGACTTTGCTAAGTGAAGCCTAGAAAGCAGATTGGCAGATAATTCGGCGTCACTCTCTTCTCTACTTTTTTTCTTTTTTTATTCTTTTTATATATATATATATATATATGGACACGTAAATAAATGGAATTCGAGAAGCTCTGACCTGATCCAGTAAGGATTCAAATATGGATCCCAGCCCAATCGGCCCTTTTGTTTTGTCTATCAATCAATACATGCTCCCAATATGTATATTCACTGTGCATAAGTTTAATTATTTCTCTTTCATGCTTATTTAAAAACAAATTAAAAATTAACGACACATGCACGTGCCCTTCTCTCCGAGTGCATGCACACCCCCCCCCCCCCCAACACCACTCGTCACAAGGATTGACGACACAAAGGACGGTGGGGTGGTAGACAGCACGTGACTCACGGGGCGACCTTAAAACCCACTTGTCAATACAAACTGGGCCTTGAAATCTATTGATCTTTCTAGATATTTTGGACAAAAGCATTTGTTAGAAATTTTTAATTTATATATGTAATTGTATTTATTGAAGAAGTATATAAATAAAATATATTGAGTTTCAAAATCACACAATTTGTGGTGATTCTCATCATGTATATATTGACAGAAGATTACATTTCATTCCCTGAATTGTAGGGATTGATACATATGACAGAAATATACTTAGCCTAAACTAAAGGGATTTATCATCGGTTACAATTAGAGAGAATCATGGGATACATAGCTGGAGCTTTATTTTAGGTAGAGATCATATTTGATTGAGAGTCATGAGTGGTGGTATTTGAATTTGATTTGAATTCTGACTTTCTATGGTTATCTAACTTGCTATGAGTATCACACCCCCGCAAGCTGATGGCTCGGGAGCGAACCATAAGCTTGTTTGTCAACAAAAGGAACCGAGACTTTGAAAGACCTTTGGTGAAGATGTCAGCCACTTGGTCGGTAGTGGAGATATAGCAGACCTCAAGTTCCTTACGGACCACTTTGTCACGGACATAATGATAGTCAACCTCCAAATGTTTGGTTCGAGCATGGAAGACCGGGTTCGATGCTAAGGAGACGGAACTAATATTGTCACACCAAATGCGAGGGGTTGAAAGACATATGCCCAAGTCTTTGAATAAGGACCGAAGCCATGAGATTTTAGCGGCAATATAGGCGAGTTGACTGTATTCGACTTCGGTGCTTGATCGTGAGACAGTACGATGTTTCTTGGCACTCCAAGAGATGGGATTATGACCAAGATAGACACAATAGCCACCAGTAG
This sequence comes from Nyssa sinensis, assembly GCA_008638375.1. NCBI lineage: Eukaryota > Viridiplantae > Streptophyta > Magnoliopsida > Cornales > Nyssaceae > Nyssa > Nyssa sinensis. Next base: position 2,010,574 of record CM018047.1, read on the forward strand.
AGTGATGAGTATCTGGGCAATCGGCATAATCAGCATCAGAGTAAGCTTCCAATAGCAACGAGCCGGGTTGGTAGAAGAGACCATGGTCAGGAGTATCCTTTAAATACCGGAGTATATGTTTCACAGCAGTCCAATGATGAGTTGTGGGTTGATGCATAAATTGACAAGCTTGATTAACGGCAAAGCATATATCGGGACGAGTCAGGGTCAAGTATTGTAGAGCACCAACAACACTGCGAAATATTGTGGGATCCGAAAGAGGGTCTCCATCATAGAGACTGAGTTTCTGACCAGCATGAGCAAGAGAGGAGATTGGCTTGACATCCTGAAATTTGGTGCGGAACAACAAGTCCATAGTATATTTGGTTTGAGTGAGATACAAACCAATGGGGCTGTAGACAGCCTCTAGACCAAGGAAATAATGGAGGGGGCCCAAATCTTTCATAGAGAATAACTTGCCCACGTTCTGAATAAGACTAAAAATATGGGAGGAACTGGTGCCTGTAATTAAAATGTCATCAACATAAATAAGCAGAATAATCAGCAAATCACCCTTGTGGAATGTGAAGAGAGAATAATCAGCTTTGGATTCACAGAACCCAAGGTCCTCTAAATAATCAGAAAATCTGGTAAACCATTGGCGTGGGGCTTGTTTTAAACCATAAAGCGATTTATGGAGTTTGCAAACATAGTTAGGATAGTTGGGATCAATGAAGCCCGAAGGTTGACGCATAGAGACTGCCTCAGATAATAAACCATGTAAAAACGCATTGTGAACATCCAATTGTCGAATAGGCCATTTGTGATGGACTGCTAAAGCATGAACAATACGAATAGTGGAATGCTTCACAACCGGACTAAAGGTATCCATATAATCAATGCCCTCTTGTTGATGAAAGCCATTGGCCACTAGGCGGGCCTTGTAGCGTTCAATAGTGCCATTCGAACGCTTTTTGATTTTGAAAACCCATTTGTTAGGTAAGATGTTCATATCCGAAGTAGGGGGTACCAATGACCAAGTACCGCTTTGTTGCAAAGCATCAAACTCAACACCCATGGCTTTACGCCATTCCTCATACTTGGCAGCTTGAGTATAACAGGTTGGTTCTAGAAGAGTGGGATCATAAGTGACAGTTAGAGCATACTTGGGATTGGGTTTAGAGATGCCAGCACGACTCCGAGTAACCATAGGGTGGGGAGGAGTGGGTGGGTGGGAATTGTCAAGGATGAGAGAAGGAGGGATGGTAGGAATGGGTGGTGGGGGAGGGGCGAAAAGGAGAGGTGGGACAGTAGGTGGGGTGTGCGTAGAGAGGTCGGGAGGTGGGATGGGGGCTGTTGAGAGGGAGGAGCAGGATGGAAGGGTTGGCGTAGGGGGGTCTGGAGGTGGGATTGGGGTCGGTTGAGAGGGAGGAACAGTAGATGGGGTTTGGGTAGGTAGGTCTGGAGATGATATGGATGTGGTAGATGGTAAATGAGGCACAAGATCAGAAACTGTTGCTGAGGGGAAGGGAAAAACCAGGGAAGCCGTCTCTACAGAAAAAGTGTTAGTGGTCTCTTGAAATGGAAATGATGACTCATCAAAAATAACATGACGGGACAAATAAATACGACCTGTACGGGGATCAAGACAGCGGTATCCTTGGTGGTTAAGAGAATACCCCAAAAAGACACACCGCTTGGAACAAAACTGTAATTTATTGGTATTGTAAGGTCGTAAATAAGGAAAACATGCACATCCAAAGACACGAAGAGTATCATATGAGGGAGATTTATGAAATAATTTTTCATATGGTGTGAGATACTGTAAAACACGAGTTGGCAAACGATTGATTAAGTACAAGGCAGTTTGAAAAGCATCAACCCAATAATTTGATGGCATATGAGCATGGGCAAGAAGTTTGAGCCCAGTGTCAACAAGATGACGATGTTTTCTTTCTGCTACCCCATTTTGCTCGGGATGACCCGGACAAGAGGAACGAAATCCAATACCATGATTAGCCAAATAATGTTGAAATGATCGTTTTGTATATTCACTTCCACCATCAGATTGAAACATTTTTATTTTGGATGAAAAAAGGTTTTCAACATGCAATTTAAATTTGATAAAGAGATCGAACACTTCATGTTTATATTGCATTGGAAAGATCCATGAGTATCGGGAAAAGTCATCCACAAATAAGACATAATATTTAGATCCTTTGATTGAAATAATAGGAGAAGTCCAAACATCGGAGTGAATTAATTCCAAAGGAAATTTGGACGTAGAATCCGACAATTTAAAAGGTAACTTAGTACTTTTATCCAAAGGACAGGAATTACAAAATGGAATAGAATTATTACCATGTATGAAAATACATTTATTTGAAATAAGACGCGAAAGAGTGTTGGTGGCAGGATAACCCAACCGAGAATGCCAAATTGGGACGCTAACACGAACACCAACAAATGCAAATGGACGACCCAATTTTGTTGAAATCTGAGTATGGATGCGAAAGGGATAGAGACCATGTTCACTCTTTCCGCGGAAAAGCGTCTTCCTCGTCTTTACATCCTTCACATAGAAACAGTCAGAGTAAAAAACAAAGTAACAATTATTATCCTGAGTGAATTGAGAGATGGACAAAAGATTAGCAGCAATGGAAGGACAATGCAAAATATTCTGCAAAGCAAAAGTTGAGGAACCACAAGTAAATTTACTAGAGCCAGTATGAGCAATAGGCAAACCTGCACCATTACCCACGGCAACATGATCCTTTCCTTGATATGCATTGGGAAGAGCCAAGTTTGTAAGATGAGAGGTAATATGGTTGGAGGCACCAGAATCGGAAATCCAAATTGTGGCAAATAATATTCAAAATTCATCAACTCGTCCGATTCTGTCCGACGTTTAGCGGGTTTGGATGTCCCATTTTCTTCACGGGTTGAAAGTGAACGAATTGAACAAAACCAACGAGTTAATGCAGGTTGGAAATGGGTGGCACGCAGGTTGAATAGGAGTTAAGAAATTTAGCAAGTGATGGCTTTTGTCGTGGTGGAAAAAAATTATCATTTGAGAGAGAAATAGAGATTGTGTGATAGAAAATAAGTGGCATGACAGACAAGTCAGAATACTGAAAAGAGGGAGTGGCGGTGCCATATATATATATATAGATAGATAATACACAACAGAACAAAATTCTTGATGTCATATATTTCATTCAGGCATGGCCTGCCAAATAATTAAATTAAAAAATCTCATATTATGTTAAGCTAAGCCAATTTAAGCAGATACAATCATTTATATGTGTATATATATACACACACAAATATATATATATATATATATATATATATGTATATGTGTGTGTGTGTGTGTTGTGTGCATGTTTTAAGTTAAGGGATGAATTTGAACTAACTCAATCTGTATTCTCATATTTCATCCATTAAATTTTCAATTATATTTGGGTTCAACTCATTTTAATTCAACCTATTTATAGCACCTCTAAATCTGTAAATATATATATATATATATTGTAGGTGTAAATTCATTATATATATATGGTAAGAAAAAATTAAAAGTTACATCAAATGTGAATTAACAGGTTAACCTGACTCATATTTGACCCATATATATACAGATCAAATTTAGATTTAATCCATTTTAATCTAACTCATTTACAACATGTTCTAACCCATCCTTTTTACCAAACGTAATACAACATGTCCTAATCCATTTTTTTTACCAAACGTAATACAATACAATTAATCTTCTTATAATTAATATTTAATAAATTAATAATTTTTAATAATTAATAAAATTTTAAAAAACTGACTTGATTATATATTAAATAATTAATAATTCTATTATTTAATAATTAATATTTTTTTAAAAAATTCTTTATAATATTAATTATTAAAAAATAAAATATTTATACAAATCAAATATAAATTCAATCCGTTTTCAACTCGTTCAAAATTCGTCTAACCCGCCTATTTTACTAAGCCTACTTACAAGTCTAAAAGTATCTTATAATTATACATAATATTAAGAATACAAATAAAAATATAAATGATGAATCTCTCGCGTTTTTCTCTGGGCAATTACAGCAACATAAACCCATGACATTTATCTTTTCATGAAGAACATGGCACGTTCACTTCCCAAGCTTATTTAATTACTAGCATAATCAGGCGCAACCATATCAATTCACTGGTTGATCCCAGTTTACCACAAAACATTATCCTCATACCACAAGTTGAGAAGGGGGGGGAGGGGGGTGACTTAACATGTAAAATGAAAGGGAAAAAAACAGAAGATATTGTTAGCATGATCTGCTTACAAGTCGAAGAGTACTTTTCCCTATTGATGTCAACTTGTTTGCTGAATATATCAGCCGTTGCCAGTGGACTTGTAGTGGCATTCATCAATTGTTGAATAAATCAGGCCTTCCTCTTCAAGGGATTTTATAGATCCTCTGTCAAAGCCCCAAAATAAATACAAAGGAAAATTAAATAAAAATATTTTCTGCATGCAAGTACACATTAGAGAAAGAGAAAGAGAGACAGAGAGATACATGATCTTTTCCAGCGGAATGTTTAATTGTTGAGCAAGTTCTTCCCAGTGTACACCCTTTTCTCGTGCTCTGGAGCATTGCAAGATATTAATGTCAGTATCAATGGGCTCCCACAAATTTGAATATAGAAGGTAAATATTAAAATTCATAAATGCACATAGATGACAAGACTGATGCTGAATCCATAAAGATTATTTCTTCAATAAGAGGTTTGTATCTACCATGTATGTGTCAGTCACCTACCTATAGAATGTCCTTGATCATTAACTAATGCACTTGAGAATCTCTTCAGTTAAATTTGATAATCATGCTTAAGCCAAATTAAGATGCATTGAATGAGTGGGATCTAATTAATCTATCTTCTGAAACATATATAGATACATACATACATATATTTAGATATAAAACACAGTGCAAGGAAATTTCTATTCACCTTGTGAAATGTGCGAGAAAATTTCATTGGGCAAAAAGGTTTTCTAACACTACCCATTGAAAACCAAATAGATGGCCCCCCTCCCCCCAACCCAAAAAAAAACACTGATTTGGCCATTTGAGGAATGAAGTTCAAACAAAAAATACTTCCCCAGTCTCGGCTGTTGAGATGGGCAAATTGGTTTTCTCAATGAGAATTTGACATTAAACACATCAAAGGAAAAAAATAACTTCCTTCCAGATTTCCTCTCCAGGAGCCAAAAAATCATTTCACCCGTTTTTCCTGTTATCTTTACCCTTGAACCTTCCTCACCATCATCAGTCCCAAATCCTTAATCAAACACTTCTATCTAGAAGTATAGATCAAAATGGCTATTCTCAGCAGAACATCAAACAGGTGGATGCGGACCTAGTTGATGATATAGTAAACAACCTTTTCTACATCAGTCCTATTCACCAATACTATGTAGTGATCCATTTCCTCATTAAAGGTGGTAAATAAAACTTATTTCATAATGAAGACACTTCTGCTGAGGGGCACTTTGCCACTCAAGAAGTTTCTATTTGTGATGTCCATGTGTTCAATAACAAGGCCAATCTATGAAAGCACCCCTCAGCTTACCATATATTTGAGAAACCTAGTTCTTCAGAACACAAAAACAGACAGTCCATTAACAGTATCCTTCATCACTGCATGCATGCATACGTAGTATAATGATTCAGTGGCTACATATCAGCACAAGGCCACAAAATTCTTAGAAGAATAGGGGTCATCAAAGACGACTCACAGGCATGAAGGTTGCTGCAAATAGTCTATGACCTTTTGATCAATTCCCTTGAGCCCATCAATGCTGTATTGCCCAGCGAACTGCAAAGTGTTAAAACAAGAAAGAAAAAAAAAGATCAGTAAACACATCAATCAAGAACTAGCAGGAATTCCTGATGATGACTGTCTTGCCTGACTTGGTGGGGCACCTTGGTATCCTTTTGAAGGGGTGTTAGGTGCTGAATGTGGCATATAGGCTGGAGCAGGGGCACCACTCTGTAGCTTCTATCAGCAAAAATCCAAATTCCATAATTAAACAAAGTTGACCACATGAAGAAATCTTTACATCCATGTATATATCATATTTTATTCAAAAGCAAATCTGCAAGAGTTAGATGAATACTCGTAATCTGGTGTTGTAGAAATGGACATAGATACACTCCACAAAGTGGCATGCAATCTCATTATAGTCGGTCACTGGCCTGAAAATCACAATCAAGCTTAGGAATTTAACATCTTGATCCAGAAGCACAAGAACAAATCCAAAAATAATGAACCAACAGCATGCTTTTCTGTCTGAATACAGCAGTAGGGAAATGCATCCTACGAAACTATACAGCCTTTGTTTTAAATGAAATGATGAATTCGGTTAAAACTTCCTAATTATAAATTCAGGACCTCTCTTGCCCTCATGGTACAATATTTAACATAGCACTTTAACACCATTGCTTAGATTGTTAATCAGGTGACAAGAGGCCCCTAAAGATGCTCATAATCCAACTATGCGATCAAGACTAAGGTGTAACTTCATCTAAGTATCAACCCAATTTAGGCTTAACTAATATAGGACAGCATTAGGAAACTAATAAAGTTTCCTATGGTTGATTTTATGGTGGATTTTGGTTGCACAGGCATTATAGGTCTAGGGTTTTATGAGGTTGAAGAAAGGTTGTGAAGTTCGAGTTTCTGAAAGGAATGAAATTAGAATGATTTTAAAAGTGTTAGGTCAAAGGATTTTCAAGAAAACGTGCGCTGAAAATTCTAGGCAGCAGCTATATTGTGATTCTTGATGTCAAACACCCTCTGACCTTGGTTAATACTTAGGGATGCCCATCCTACACGAGGGTCTCTAAGAACCATTTTGGCTACATTCCGGAGAATATCCAAAACAAGCTAGCAGGTTGGAAAACCAAGCTTCTTTCCTTGGCAGGTAGTGTTACTCTTCTGAAACTGTCACATCTCTATCCCGTCTTACGCCATGCAAACCAACCTTCTTCCTGCCTCCACATGCAAAGATATTGATAAACTAAATAGAAATTTTGTTTGGGGAGATAATAAAAACCAAAAAAAGATCCACCTCATTAATTGGGATGCTGTTTGCACAAGTCAGAAAGAAGGGGGGTTAAACATTCAAAAAGCTAAGGATAACAATCTTGCCTTGGTTACCAAACTCAACTGGAACTACAGCAATCATAAAAGCATCCTCTGGACCAAGGTGCTCAAAGACAAATATGGTAATCTGCCCAACCACCCAGACCTACCATGCAAATGGGGTTCGCATGTGTGGAAAAGCCTTTCCACAGTAAACCCTAAGATTCTCAAAAAAGCCAAATGGAAAATAGGAGATGGCAAACTGGTCTTGCTTTGGAATGATTGGTGGGTTGGCCATGAACCATTGAGAAATCTTTCTATCAAATCCCCCAACTCAAAGTGGAAAAAATTGGAAAGTGTGTGAACTAATTGAAAATGGAGTTTGGAAACTTTGTAGATGCCAAACTAGAATTCTCCCAGAGTCAAGCCCTCATCCTCTACCCCTCTTCTTAGAACTACCACTCAGCCAGACTCCCTCATTTGGAGTTCTCCTCATGGCAGATTCTCTACAAAGGATGCCTATGTAATTGTTTCTCATCATAACCAGCCAAGTGTCACTTGGCCCTTCAATTGGGACCTAATAAACTAAAATGCCCTCAGAAAATTAAGACATTCATATGGGTGGTGCTCCATGGAAAATTACTAACAAATTCACAAAGGAAAATCAGGGGCTTATCTAGAGAAGCATTTTTCCCTATGTGCCAACTGCCAACTGCCAACAAATGGATGAAACTACCAGTCATTGCCCGTGGGAATGCTACACAGTTCAGCATCTTTGGCTGAATGTGCTTTCTCCAGCCAACTAAATGATCAAATGCAACTCAAACTGGTGGACTGGATCACAAACAACATCAGTAACAAGAAAAAAGTCAGGGAGGGCCTCCCTCGGCTAACTGTTTTTCATCTCTAACCTCTGGGAAATATAGGAGGCATGTAATAGAAGGGTGTTTGATAACACTCCATCAAATCATAACTTCATCACAACCCAGATACCGAGACAAGCCAGAGTATATCATGAAGCTTTGGATGGTGTCCGTTATCCCTCCACCCCCCGGGTCAACTAATTGGCTGGTCGTTTCCCTTTGCAGGTCATGTGAAAATAAGCACGGATGGTTGTGCTAAAGGTAACCCAGGTCCAGCTGGTTTTTGTGTGATTGCTAGACATGATTCGGGAAGATGGCTATCAATATCAACTTTGATTGAGGATGGCTACGGAGAGTGTATGGGCAACTTTGGCTGAATGTCCTGTATTTTCTTGCACACTCTGCGGAAAGCTAACAAATGTGCTGATATCCTGGAAAATCTAGGTGAAATCTCAAGACTGGAGCAGGTGGTGGTTGCTTCTCCTCCCTGCCAAGTGATCCAAGTTATGGCTGCTGACACTTCTGGACTGTCTTTTGTTAAGGGCTGTTAAGCCCTTTTTCTTTTCCCAAGAACAAAATAAAAAATAAAAAAACAGCAGGTAGGAGAATGAGTTGGGTTTTATTAGGGCCTGGCACAATAAGGTTCTGGGGTCGTCATATGGTGAAAAACTAAGAAGCACGGATACGGACATGGGACACGGATACGATACGACACGGACACGTAGACACGTTATTTCTCAAAAAAGTAGGACACGGACACGTTAAAGACACGTTGAATATATATAAATTTTTATATTTTTTATTTGATCATATAATAAAAATCTAATGTTATTTCAATTAAACTTGGCATAAAAACACACAAATTTTAAAATTATTATTAAGATATTAAAATAACAAAGCCATTAAATAAAAATTAAAGAATTGATTTATTTAATTATCAATATCCATGATTCAAGTGTCCGGACACGTGTCCGGGAAGTGTCCGAGAGTGTCGGTGTCCGACACGTGTCCGACACGGACACGTGAGCCAAAGTAGAGTGTCCGTGCTTCTTAGGTGAAAAATAACATTCTGAACAGTAATTCAGGATTAGTGAATAAAATGATAAAATAGAGAAGAATGTTATATTTTACCCTCACAAGGATTAAGCCACATCACAAAAATACAATCTTAAAATCTCATAAACACATTTCTAATTGAATAGAAAGACTGCGTAACTTTTTCATGGCACATGTTTGTGCACATAGTAGTGCACATAAGTATAAGACCCGTCATCATGACACTCAAATGGATCCCACACTCATAGAAGTATATATGTGCACAAACATGTGCTACCAAACATTATTCAACTTTTATTAATAAAAATATTCTAGATTAACTAGGACTCCAAATAAAACTCAAATTAACATAACTTCATCCAAAATAAAACTCATGAACAGCAACTACATCCCATGTGAAACAAACATGAAAATTATCAACCAAAAAATACCTTGATTTCTTGCAATTTAATAAAACTACTAATAAACCTGTCTAGCAGCCTATGAAGCACGGATACTCTATTTTGGCTCACGTGTCCGTGTCGAACACTGACACTCTCGGACACTTCCCGAACACGTGTCGGATTGTTGAATCATGGATATTGATGATTAAATGAATAAGTTTTTTTATTTTTATTTAATAACTTTGTTATTTTATTATCTTTATAATAATTTTGTGATTTGTGTATTTTTATATCAATTTTAATTGCAAAAACATTAGATTTTTATTATATGGTCATATAAAAATATAAAAAATTTATATATATTCAATGTGTCCCTGACGTGTCCGTGTCTTACTTTTTTGAGAAAGAATGTGTCTGCGTGTCCGTGTCCGTATCCGTGATTCTTAGCTAGCAGCATACTAACTTGAAATAAACATAAACAAATATTCAAATCCAACCTAAAACTTGATTATATAATGCCGAAGTTGTACTCCATGTGAAATTCCTAGTTTGCCCCTATATGCTCCACATCATTAACTCTTAGATTTCCAACCCAAAATTGAACTAGAGCAAGCCAAGTCAAGGATCAAAATTTCGTTTCTTTTCCATCGAAACGGCCGAAACATTTCCGTTTCTCAAGGAACTGAAACGAAATACTAGTAGAATATCGAAATTCACATATTTCCACGGAAACATACCGAAACTAATGGAAACAACCGAATCAGAGGAAACATTTCTTTTGTATCAACAATAATTCTAAAAGTTAGTAAAGAATAATATTCATTTATTTTTCAAGGATTAAGACTCAAAATTATAAGAAGATATTTCTATTATTTTTCCTAAAATAATAAAAAAGTAGTAAGGGAAATAAGTGTAGAGAAACAACTATTTTAATACTAAGTTACTAATTATAATAGGTTTAAATTGCTATTTGTTTTACTTTTTATTTTATATGTATCTTGCGTCAAATTATCTACTTTGTGGATATTACATAGTATATATCTATTATGTCATTTATCATGAATTAGTGTCATTTATCATTAATATGATGTATATGCCTTAAACATGCACAAATATTCAATAAATAAGTTTATTTGTATAAATAAATAAATTTTAAGTTATGTTTCCACATGTTTCCATTTTTTTCTCCGTTTCTATTATGTTTCCGAAATGTTTCCGAAACGTTTCCAAAATGTTTCCGTTTCCGGACAGACCGAAACTATACATCGAAACGATATTTTGATCCTTGAGCCAAGTTATTCAAATTGGGTTTGGTTCAATGCACATGAATTATTTCTATATTAAATAAGTTCTGAGTTGATAACTATATCACCAAACTTTTGAAATGAAGGGTATAAAATGAGAAGCCTACAGCAGTCCCACAAGTATTTGGAGAGAGAAGTTCTCTGTCTCCATACAAGGATAGATAGGGGGAGGACTAATCTTTCCAGCAGAAGTTCTAAATGCTCTGGAGATGCAAATCTCCCACCCCCTCCAAAATGTTCACACTTGTGTATAAATTGATTGTTTGGGTAGCTTACCCAAAGGACCACTACAAACTGAAACAACCAAAATCCAGTTGAAATGGATTAGTTGTAGTTTGTTAGGATTTATAATGAGAGAAGAAGAAGAGAAGAAAATGAAATAATGTTCTCAAAATACAGTAGAATAAATTAACTCATTCCTACACCCTTCTACACTAAAATTATTTAAAAAGTAGAAAATTACAAGAATGCTCATCATTTTAACATGCTAGACATTCTAACACTCCTCATCAAGCAGATGCATAAATGTTACACATGCCCAGCTTGCCTATGGTACTATGAAACAACTTACTCAACACCCCATCCTCCACTTCTAACCTAATCAAACTCACAGTTGGAGACAAAGCCAAACTGGCACATGGAGAGTTATCTTGGTTAGGTCTCCGGTTGCATAGGACAAGTATTGAGCGAAGCTATAGACCTTTCAAGCAAGATGTTCATTCTTGTAATTGCATCCCAGAACATTTCTTCATTTGTTTTTCCTGTGTTGTCTGGTTTCTATTTTGTTTGTGTATGACTGAATGAGTCTGTTTTTCTTTTCTTGCAGTGTGGTGCAACAGCCATTGGAGGGGAGATGAGGTTCCCAATCATATCTAAGTCTAGCTCCATTTAAATTTATTATTTTGTCGCTAGTTAGTCTATCTTAATACATTCACATCAAACTTGTGAAAAAATAAATAATTAAGAAATTTCAAAATATTTTATACATGGACTTTGCAAACTAAACTCATATTTTGGAATACTCCAAAGTGAAATAAGAGAATCTGAAATGAAGGCAGGAGTATCCTTTCATAAAATTAAGGTAGGACACTTAATGGATCCTACTATAACATATTAATTTATCAAAATGAATAGGTGCTAGTCGGCCACTTGGAAACAAAAATCATAGAATCCCTACCTGATGGAGAAAACCACTAACTGCCGTTTACCCTGAAAGCCTTTCAAGTGCCCATGAACACGAACATACATGCCATCCCTTGTTTTTAAGGAAAAAATAGTAAAAATCAAAATAAATGGAAAAAGAACAGTTAGAATATTTAAATTAAGACACTCATTATCAATATTGTCAGAAGGAAAGGAGGTGCTATGAGTAAGGCCAATCGGTAACTTACAAAATTCCCTCCATTTCCTTCGTGTCGATAGCTTCATTTACCCTAAACAAGAACGCAACTTTAGCTTGCAATGAACATAATAAACTTATTTCATCCTGAAATTAAAATCTAAAGGGAAAAAAAAAAAAAAGAGAACTTGTGAGAAATTCACCATCTATTGCAGTCTATACGTCCAGTGCCATCATCAATCACGAAGGAAACATCTGTAACCCGTTCAGCTTTGTTGAATACCATCCCCACCAATGTAACCTAAACACAATTCAAACTCAAAAACCCACAAAAAATTATATACATATATTTGTTTATACACATATACATACACATAAAAGTGACGCAGAAGATAAATTACAAACAACAAAAAGACCGTACATTGTTCACATCCACACCGTCGATAAGAAAATTCGATTTATCATCACTCGATTGAAAAGCTTCACTTATCTGCTTTACAGTTAATGGAAGCAATGCCTGGGCATCACGATTCTGCAAAAAAGAAACAAACACCAGAACCCTAATTATGTTCTGTTTGATAGCTGAGAAGCTGTACGAAAAATAAAAGAAATTGTAATGCTTGAACCCTACTTTTTATATTACTTCCACTCAACTGTGCCTAAATACAACCACAATTTCAATCTTCAGAAAGCAAAACCGCATGAAACATAAGTTAATAAATCTCTCTTCTTTTCTTAACGTTTCCTCTGTTTTTTTTCTCGGAACTAAACGGAAAAAAAAAAGAGTAGTTGTATAGATTTGATATACTTTGGCGGGGGAGAAGGAAAGATCGGCAGTCTGAGTGGCCTGAGAGGGCATGAAACCGCCGCCGGAGAAGGCGGCGTTACCGTCGAACTGGCTCCCATACACATTCATCTCTCTCTCTCAAAAACCAAAATCAGAGATCAGATAACGAGATTAGAACCAAATGATTTATAGAACACGGATTAGACATATATAAATCAATATAGGGTTCCCGCCAATTTGATTTTAATGCATTCTTTTTTCCACTAGAACTAATGAAAGATTTCCATCTATACTCATCTGCTAATATCTCTCGTTATTCAAAATTAGTATAACTTTTTAAGTTCTTTTTCTTTTTCTTTTCTGTCCTACACAAAGAAGAATTAGATATTTCCGTTTTGTACAGGCTAATTCTGAGGCTTCAAAACATGAGTTTGGGCTTGAAATGAAATTTTCGAAGTGTTTGGCGGGGCCGTTCACGTCCATGGGCCGCGAATCTCACTGGGTCAAAACCTCACTTTGCCAAAGTCACAACAACTACTTCTTCGTCTAACGTCCATGGGCCGCACCTCTCTGGTTTGAAACATGTCCCATAGTTCTCATTTATTACTGAAAAACCAGCCTACAAAATTCATTCTACTAGAATCAATTTATACTCTTGCGCCAAACAAACTCTTACTTACATTGGTCATTATACTCTTGCCTTTAATTATCTTTCAATGAGCAACTTAAAATTTTAACTTTTATAAACAAAACTTTAAATTTTTATTTGACCAATGGAATGTTGTATCACATGTGAAAAACTAAAAAAATGAAATTTTAAATATAGTTCTGATATTAAATATTACAGACTTTTAACTAATTAAATCATAAAGAATTTTAAGTTCAATTAATAAGGAATCGCTATTCAAAATCAATCTGAATTATGCTCTAAGATACTTTCTTATTGAGTAACTAAGAGAATTAATCAATATTTATTCATCCACCACAATAAACAAAACAAAATAAAGATAAGAAGAAACAAAAATTCATAGTGATAAAACATGAATTTCTTAGTCACTCTTTTCATTTTGTTTTATGTAAGATAAAAACTACAATAAATTTTGTAATTTAATTTTCAAACTTTTCACTAATATTCGTCAATAAGAGAAAAGAACATAGTTATTAAATAGTTTGCATGTACACGACACAGACACTCAACACTAATATGCTTCGTAGCCCATTGAAAATCAATTTCCATGCTCAATTATACACAAATATTTTCTTATTCAAACAAAATAACTAAATAAAAAGTTTTTTGAGATATAATACAACATGAAAATTAATCTATAGAAAAAGCACACATATAAATACCCATAGTATTAAACCCGCCTTGGAACACAAACAAGAATAGCTGTAAGATTCCAAGCACTGCACCAAAAAGGCTTGTCTAGTGAAATCCCTGAGGACGGCAAAGAATGATCACCACTTGAGGAAGATGAACAACTTGATTGACGAAATGACGGCGCAATTACAGAGTCAGAGTGGCAAAACTGATCTAAGTTTTCAAATTCATCTGAGCTGAGTTCTTCAATCTTCCTACTATGTTCATATTTCTTGTCTTTTTTCCAAAACCAGGCCTTTGATGGGTTTGAGCCTTTGCGTGATCGGTCAACACAATTAGGTCGGCTAGGTAACAGCCCCAAGCTCTGCACTGCCGGTGGAGGGCTAGGTGGTGGAATGACTTCTTCTTCCGGCGGATTCTTGGGAGTCCCTGGTTGCATTTCCCATTTAAATGGAATCCCTTCAGCACTCCGATGATATATGCGAGAAGAGCTGCTTACAGAAGACTCCCTTGAAGGACTTCTATAAAACAAGAATCCATTTTGAGCACTGCAATAGTATATGTTTGTGCTTCCTTCATTCTGTTCAATAATTTTGAAAGATAATGGTCATTTCATGGTATTAGCTCCAATATTTAATATATCAAAAAAAAAAGAAATTAAAGATTTTATTTTCTTCTTTTTTTCAAAAAAGAAATTATATTCTTTTAATGATTATGACGTATGAATATAATTTGTTATAGTTTGACCACTAATTTTCCAATAATTTTTTTAATAACAACTAAAACTTCCAAAAGTAATTTGTCATTGCTTGATTAACTTGTTTAAAATACCAAAAGAGTATTTCGAGATCTTTTTTTTTTTAATTGTTTTTCAATACTTTTGTTTCATCTTTTCGTACATATACAGTGATTAAATAGAGCACAAGGAACAACAGAAATTTAGACAAGGTGTACATGGGAAAGGAAATTGAAATAAATAAATAAATAAACTTTTGAGCTATTGTTATTGAAGTGATATAGAAAATATGGATTCAATATTGGACTTAGAACTACTTTATTGCAATATCTTGATATATGTACTTCTGTAGTTGTGGACAGTGTTGGAGAGAAGATGTACTATATTGAGGTTCATTGACAAAATTATTTAAACATTTTTAGGTGAATTAATACAACATCAATATTATATATCGAATGTGATTCAAGGTTAGAGCTACCAACTCCTTCAAACTTCATGATCTTTTTTCCTTTTTTTTTTATTCGGTTCTTGGTTGACTCTTCTTAATTTCTCTTTTTCCTTCCCCCTCCAAGGATGTAAACAAATCGGCAGACTATAAAAGCTTGTAAATTCGACAACTTGGGCGCCATTCTATTTACTGTATAATCAACATTCAAAAAGATGCCTTGCACAATTCATGGATATGTTATTATTCATAAAATGATGCTACATACACCTAAAAGAATCACTAAATTGTTCTTTTAATCTTAACAAATGAATCAAGTTATTTATTAACATCACTGACATCGCATTAGCAGGTAAACAAAAATTGATAACTAAATTCAGTATATCAAATATACTACTTATCTCCATGGTAGTGTGCATGCACTCGCAGGCAATAAGGTCTTTATGTGTGTATGTAGATATAAAGATAATCTATATGTGAAAGTCAAGACACACAATAACAAATAAAATTAAACCCGTCTAGCAACACGAACCATTATTGCTGTGATGTTCGAAGGACTGCAACACAAGGGCCCATCTAGCAAATCTCTCTGAATTCTTGATGGCGGCAGAGGCGGACCATTTGAGGAAGACGAAGATGAAGAGGATGAAGAACTTGAATTATGAAGCTGTGACGCTATGAACTCCTTATCAGAGTCTCCAAACTCAAACCTTTCAATATTATCTGAGCTGATAGCACTGGTACTATTATTACTCTCAGATTTTTTTTGAAGTTCTTTACTTTGCTGGCTTTTCTTGATTTTCTTCCAGAACCAGAACCTTGACCAGGTTGAAGGCTTGGGTTGGTCAAGACAAGGCCTTGGTAGCCCTAAGCTCTGCACAGCCGGTGGGGGGGTTACCGGTGGAATGACCTCATCTTCCGGGGGATTCTTGGGTGTCCCGGGCTGCATCTCCCATTTAAAGGGAACCCCTTCTGCACTCCGATAATATACACGGGAAGAGTACCCTACAGAAGTCTGATCTCTTGAAAGAAATCTATCGAAGTAGAACCCATCACCTTGAAGTATTGAAACTTGCTTTTGTGCACTGCGATCTTTGTTATCCATTTTCCCAATGAGGTTGTTAGGTATCAGTATATTCTTTCTAAGATTTTGGAGGTTATTCCAACGCGGAGAATGAATAATGCTATGATGGCGCAAAGTTCATTGAAACTTGTATATGTAGGCTAGGGATACATAGGCTATTGAAATCTTGACAATGTATTATCATATGAAGATGAATATATATATATATATATATAATGACAAATTCAACAAATCAAAAACCAGCTTTTTAGCTGTCGAAACAAGAGGGTCATGTGACCTAATACTCCATCATTTGCCTTCAAAACCGGAGGATTCAGCCCTATATATATCTATATATAATTTGTTTGTTTTACTATATCTTCTGTTATTTTTTCTTTTGAGTGACTTATTTTCTTTTGTAATTGGCAAGCAAACCGAAGAAAAAGTTTGAAATTAGCTTTATTTAGAAGGATAGTTAATCATTTTGGCCATGTTAGGAGGTTCTGCTGCATGTGCATGCAATTACCAAACCCTGAAGACATGCGCCTTCTAGCTAGCTTTTCTTTGCATTTACTGACGACTTCATTCATGATTTTCTGCACGCAGAGAGCCTGAAATTGCTGCAGCAGGCCACTTGTCACCACAAGAAAGTGCCATTCAAGCATGTATTAGGCGACTCTATATGGGAAATAACAAGAGTGCCCCATCGATCCGAGTTGTGATTGGTCACTTGGTTATCGTTGCAGCAGATTGACTTCAATTGCATGCTTCACTCATTGAAAAGAAATCAAGGTGGCATTATGGAGGAGACTTAAGATTGGTTCATTGAATTTCTGTTACCCATCTCACACTTGATCAAAATATATATATATATATATATATATCATTGACTTTTGGGTTTTTTTTTTCCTACTGCATGTGTTGTTGACTATTTAAGCAAGTAGATATATATGCTTGGATTAGGTTGATTAACGAGTAAACTATGTTGTTTAGGAGGAACTTGTTAACCAAATAGAGAGAGAGAGAAATTAAAACAAAATTATGGCATTGTTGTTGTCATTAAATATAGAAGTATGGATTGGGAAAGCAAATTAAAGGACTCCAATACAAGTGTTCTTATCAAGAGTACCCCATGATTGATTTGACACAAATGTCGTATCCTAAACACGATTTCGTCTGATAATCAACTTTTAAAGACATGGAAGAAAGAGCCCAACATAGCATGTTAAAAATAAAATACTGAAATTCATAAAACATGCCTTTGCATATTTGTAATCAGGTAATGGTAAATTTTAGAGTTAATTATATTTTAATATTTAATGGTTTGGTCTGAATTTTATATAAGAGCTTCTATTATCAATTGATATAATTTTAACCTTAATTTATAATTTTTTTTGAATTGAGATTAATTATAATCCTGTGTTAACCTAAATTTTATCACTGGCTTCAACTTGGGTAGACTGAAACTAACTCAAAACACAACCCAACCTAACAATAAATGGGCTTGTGGTGTACTTATGATTTTTGGACTTTAATTGAAAATTACATGAGTTAAGCTTAAGTTGAGACTAAAGATTACAATTTAATTCGTTTCGTTCAAAATCCATCAATTCCGTCCTTTGTCCTTTATTAGAGAAAAGTTTTTTCATCATTTGAGGAGAAGGCAACTTGCACCAATTATATAAAATAAAATAATAAAATAATTTTTATGTTACATAATCAAAATTTATAATAATATTTTTGATCACTCATTAAAAATTTATACAAAATTGATAAAATTATATGTTTAAAAAAAATATATAATTTCAATTATTTATAAAATGCATATTTTTTATTTTAACACATATAACGTCTTATTTAAAATATTTTAATTATAATTAATTTAATAAAATAAATAAATATGAAAATTTAAAAATAAATGAAAACCCCATCAAGACCTGCCCCCACTTTTCACAAAGTTCTAAACTGAGTTGGAAAAAAAAAAATTCATGGGACGGGATTAGAAAAGGGGTCCCGCTCTGTTATCATCCATATTTGAGGCCTAATGTTACCCAAGACAGGTATTTTAGTATTTTCAATAAGGGTAAAATGGACATCTTATAAATTAGATGACACCATCACAAGTCACAATCCGTTAAGTCAACAAATACTCGTAGTGAAACCATAAAAAAGCTGTGCACTTACCTCGTAGCAAGAAAAGTTGCCCAGAAAGCTCAAAGAAGATCCTAGCAAGAGGGACCACATGCACACAACAGAAGACTATCATGGCCTTAAATTGAAAATTAAAGAGCGGACCCGAAGAGGTCAATCACAATGAACTCGAATCTTGTGGTTTAACTACCCAAGTGCAACAACTGGATATTCTGTTTGAATTTGAGTTCAAACATTGTGCCTGGAACTAGAGATGTCAAATGTTATTCAAATCTGTCAATCCGTTCTAACTTGTCCATTTAATTAACGGGTCATAAACGGATTGGGTAATAAAGAATCCGTCAATTTAACGGGTCAATAAGGATTGAATATGAGTGTTTGACGGGTTAAGAATAAAAAATAATAAAATAGTATAAGAATATATATATATATATCCCCATTTATATATATATATAAGAATATATATATTTATATTTATATCTCTATTTGAGAAAAAACAAAATACTAAAACATATACAATAGAGTATAAAACAAAATTAATATTTAGATAATATAATTCATTTGAACTTTGATTAAACTTCATAAGTATAGCTTGACTTTCTGTGCTACAGGAGTGGTGGATGTTATCATATTGGTTTAACAACATCTGAATGGTTGGTTTGAGGTAGTTTGAATTTTCTTTTATTTTTTAAATTTTAACTGTGTTGCCAATATATATAATTAGTTTTTTCTAATTTTTTTGGGCCAAAAAAAGAATTCTCACAAACAATTTGGTCTTTCATTATTCTTTCTTCAAGGAAAGATATGATATGTTTTTTATTATCTCAAGTTAGTAATGCTCTACTCACTGCAATTTTTCTCAGAATTTTTCATGAATGATATGAAAATTTCAGTCCATTATTCTTGTCATATATTCAAAAGTATCACCCTTTGTGGCCTATTGAAAATATCTTTGAACTATTTATTCATGGTTTCACAACACTGTTTTCTTTTCATTTTGTTGATGATGATTAATGTTATAGACTTGTGGCCAGAGCCTAAAGAAGGCAGGTGCTCAACCAGAGCATCAGGGTAAGTGTTAATCTAGTTTGTTCTAAAAATCTTTCATCCATTTGGCTCCAAGATCTTGTTCAAGTCCCTGTATAAGCCCATTAGCAAATACCAAAAAAAATCCAGTGGTAAGATAATGTCAAAAAATTGGATTGTTGGATTAATGATGATAATTTATTTCATTTAAGGACTTAATTTAAAATTAGTTTTTATAACAAATCTAGTTAAAAACTGAGAAAAATAAATAAAAGTCATGAAATACAATTTAATACTTGATTAAGATGTGATAATCTTAGGTAGTATTTTGTTTTTTAAAAAAAGTTGGGTAACGGATCAAATTCGGATCGACCCGACCCGTATTCAACACGATCAATCCGAGTTCAACCCGTTTATGACCCGACCAATTTATAACCCGACCAAACCCGTTCAACCCGCCTATTTTGCCGAGCCTACCTGGGACATTCAACTGTTCCAGCTTGATCATCAAGCAAATTCGAACTCAAATCTTATAGCCCAAGCATTCGAATGTTACGGTTCTACTCATCATTCAACGGTTTGGCTCAAGTGTAGTTTAAAAA
The DNA here is from genome assembly GCA_008638375.1 of Nyssa sinensis. Taxonomy (NCBI): domain Eukaryota; kingdom Viridiplantae; phylum Streptophyta; class Magnoliopsida; order Cornales; family Nyssaceae; genus Nyssa; species Nyssa sinensis. The sequence goes on from CM018047.1 coordinate 2,030,772, forward strand.
CATGTAATTTGAATATGTTTTTAAACAGTTTAGGCAATGTCCTTGCCTTCGAAAGCTGAATTTAATTCCTTGGTGGTGTTTGTAACTAATGAACATGATAAAAGTCGCGAATTTGATATATAAGAATACTCAATCCAGGCTCATATACGCATACACTTCATCTAAGGAACAGCTAGGTACTCATCACTCTGAAATCACAGCATAAAAATAGATCCTCAAGGTCTTCTAAAGAATACAAGTTGATCATCCTTGATACTCTGGTCCGAGATAAGTATACATAGTTCTAACATGTTGGTCAAACTTACTGCAGGAAATTGTTTCGTTCCTTGTTGACAAGGACTGAGAGGCCAAAGCTAGCATGGACGGCTGTGTAAACCTAATTTTTGGCGAATTCACACCCCCTGAACACCAACACAGAAATTGTAAGATCAACAACACTAAAACAGTTGAAAATATAAAACGTGCAAAACAAAGTTCATGTACATGTATGCTTCTGAAATGCCTACAATAATCTTTATTACCCACTCATCACCCCGAGCCAGAATTACAGTTATGGTTATAAGCTGAGAGGTTGGTTTCCTCTGCAGCTAGATAAGTCTTATGATTGGGGTTTATGGAAATCGACTTGGATGGGAAAGAATGAGTTTATTTGTTATATTCATTTTCAGATCGGTGATGGTTCTAGATTTAAGTTTTGGGATGATGTTTGGGCAGGTGATAAAAAATTGGGCGACCATTTTCCTCATGAGGAACTTCTCTGTTCGCTCGTTCTACATAGCTTTCGGCCTTTTGGCTATAGGAGGGGCTATAGCTTGGCTAGCAAACGCTTTATGTGCTGCATGGCGGAGGAGACTATTCACCATCTCTTCCTTCATCATTCCATTGAGAAGGAAATGTGGTGCATGCTTATTCCTTGGTCGGTGAAAGACTTTTCAAACAGGTGGCAAGGTTTTAAGAGTCAGAAGAAATGTGAAGGTGTAGAAGCTTGCTCAGTTCTTGCAGAGTTTGTGGAGAGAAGCAATTGAAGAATTTTTTATGGGGAGGCGATATTCCGAAATAAGTTTAAAGACACTTTGTTATGCTTCTGGATTGTAGAATCTTACCCGTCTTGTAGATTCTTTAGTAAATTTTTTGGCCAATATGAGACTTAATCTTGTAAATGGGTTGGCCCCCTTGGCGGCCTCTATATATATCTTTCAAAAAAAAGGGTCCAAGCAATGAAAACAAACACTAACAGTATACAAAACAGTGTGATCGACAAAACATTCAGAAGTATTATCCTATGGATGGTGCACAGGAATGGTCTGGCAACCAAGAATAGACTAAAAGAGAGGGGCCTTGCCATTGATGACACTTGTGTATTATGTGGAAATAGAAGTGAAATTAAACACCACCAATTTTTTTGGATGTGATTATTCTTGCACTATATGGAAGGCTGTGCCGCAAGTTTGCCTGATTAGGAGAGAATCCCAGGGTTGGAAACAGTAAATTCAATGGGTAATGAATCAATACAAGGGAGAGGCTTTCCATATTAGAGCTAAGTTGCTCACTTTCTCGGCTACAATCCATTTTCTTTGGACAGAGAAATAACTGAAATTTTTAGAAGGAAACAACAAAATGTGGATCAGGTTAAGCAGACTATTCTTACAGCAATTTGTGCTACAATATCCAGTGGGAGAAACATATTACCTACCTAATACATATTTGAATTGGGAACTTAGAATGAGAATAGTAAGCTCCTCTGCCATTTTCCAGAGGAAGTAACCTACGATCTAGTTCAAGAGCAGGGCTTTGGATGTGGCAGGATTTCTAGATTTGATTCTATGCATTGATTATTTCAGTTGTTTGAGTCAGGTGAAGTCAGATGTACTTGTATGGCCAGCTGCATAATTGCCTCTGGCTAGTGGTTCTATTTGTTTTTCTGATAGTTTTGTTAGTCTTTGAGCTTGTTTGGGGTGTCCCCTAGTCTATGGTGATTAATAAAATTGATTACCCAAAAAAAAAACATGTAGGAGACTCATGTTCTTTTATAGATTGGTAAACTCTTTAGCCTGTTTCAGGTAGTGAAGGCTGAATTAAATTTGCAAACGACTAAGCAGCACCCAACTGAAATCAAAGATTCAGTTAAATTCCCATGAACTCAGTCAACATTTAAACTCTCAGCAACACTGCGTCTTTCTAATTTCCAATTAGTGCAGAATGAATAGTTCTATAAGCAGGGCGGAGTTCTAGTTTACTGTCATAGATGAGTGAAGAAAACCAATTCATGACACAGTCTATCCTCAGTCATATTGCGTCTTTCTAATTTCCAATGAGTGCAGAATCAATAGTTCTATAAACAGAGTAGGTTCTTATTTGCTGTCCTAGATGAGTGAACAAAACCAATTCATGAAACAAAGTTTATCCTCAGTCGTACATTCTCTTATCTCGAAACTCTTTCAACTATAAGCGCTCATTTCCTATTGAAGACAAATCACTGCAACAAGGTCAAGAAATGGTTGTGATTGATGAAAACTCAATTAGATTAAACAAGTATACCTTTACTGGCTATGTAGTGATTTAGCATTGGAATCCAATGGCCAGAAGAAGAAACTAAATTGAATGATATTCTATAGAATTAAAAATCCATACCTCAGCTGGTGATGAAATGATCGAATCCCTATCAGAATTTAAATGGCCACTCAGTCTCCTGCATACATACCCATAATTATTTAGAACTGTACTAACAGATAGAAGGAAGAAAGCAAGGGAATACCTAGGCCTCTCAGACTTAGCAAGATGTTTAGACATTATGGATGCCTGCAATTAAACCCAATATTAACTTCAACTATCCCAATCACAAAAGGAAAAAAGAAAAGCACCCAGGAGAACAAGTTATCGAACTTCCAAACATTCAGGCATGTTTAGAAACAAGGGTGCACCTACAGGAGATAAAGTAAGAATGAGGAAACATTGCTGGACGGCAAAGTTTGTATGGGTAACACTTTTCCTATCATTGTGGGGACTGTTAATATGAATATGTGAGTGTGCATTCATTTTATTTTCTTTTATTCTTTTTTAATAAGTGTGAATGTGTCTCTATACATTTTGGTGGTGATGAAGCCCCTTACTTTCAAATTCTTCAATGTTCCTCCAAAAATAAGTTAAAGTACAAATAATAAATTCACAAGCACAGAAATTTATGGTGCAATCCCCATATCCAGATTTTGACAAGTTACCATGTCCAACATCTTGTAGCCATGTCAGACTGCAAACCTCATGTATGTGTCCATAAACTTTAGACTGCTACATAACCAACTTCACCTACAGGACTGATAAAAAAAAGCTGCTTTTGTTTGAAATGTGAAGCAGAAGGGATGCCTGGAGAATGCACAAACTTCTTAAAGATACAATTACATGTAAGTGTCGAGATTAATTGAACAAATTTGATAGCTTTCTTGGTCAACCCACCAACAGGACTAACCAAAAAGGCTGCTCTTGTTTGACATATGAAGCAGAAAGGATGCCTGGATCATGCACAAACTTATTAAAGATGTACTTACAATTTTGTTTGACAAATTTGACCATAGTATACAATTTATATACATTTGGCTTGCAATGCACAAATTTAACCAGGATGGTAGAGGCAAATTTTTATAATGTGCGTCAAAGAGAGTGGAGTTGGCAATTGGCCAATTTAGAAGGCAACTCATTTACAGCTAAAGTGAGGAAGCTTGCCTTTCTTCCCATCTTTGTGTTAAGCGGCCCACCCAAAAACCCAAACTACAAAGCAAACCTATAAAATTTGAATTAATTTAATGGAAAACACACCCAAGGATAAAAAAAAATCAACTATGCTTGTAGCTTCTATGTTTGTAGCTTCAACAAATTGCAGAGCTGTTAACAATTAGGTGAAGAAGCTTTCTAAGTGATAAGAAGTACAGGGCAGACTAAAGCCTACAGAAGGACAACATGCACAAATATATAATTAACAGTGACCATATAGAAACAAGTAATGCTTCCTAAAAGGCTAAAACTAATGAATTTCCCTAGAGAAATGATCCATGTTATGAGAAGTGCTGTAGAAAGATGTGGAATGGTGCACTTGATAAGATTATCAACATAATCTAGATTAAACTCCATGGAATTTACACAAACCTTAAATTCAAATCTTTATATGTATTACAGGCAATGGTACAATACCTGCTCCTGGATTATGCTCCTAGCCTCAACAAGTTGAGCTTCAAGCTCAAGCTCCCTCTCAGTTGCTTCAGAAGTAACTTCTGCTTCTTTTTGTGCATCTTGTAGCTGACCCATGCGCTCCTTTAATTTTTGGGAGCAGAAACAAACAGATTAAGGACTTGTTGACAACATGAACCACCAATCAGATGTGTATAAATTAGAAATCTGATACCTTTATGGAAGCCATCTTATTTCGGAGACTTTCTTCTATTTGGTCTCTAGCCATGTGGAAAGGCAGGTCAAAGACATCCTGCAAGTTATAAGCTCTTAAGTCTTACTTCTCAATATAGCACCCTGTCATGAAAACATCCATATGCATGCATCGAACAATCTGCCATACCGTCCTCCCACCCAATGGGGACTGTGAGGGGTCAACATCCAGTCTTTCACTGATAGGAAAAGATTGCTTGGATAACCCATTTGGTGCATTTAAGAAATCACGCATATCCACCTGTAAACGTGATGGCTTAGAACATATTTCTATACAAACAAATCTTGCCTTTACTAAACAACTGACAAAAGCCCTTTCTATCCCATTAGTAAAATAGAAAAAAAAAAATATATCATTGAATAGCAAAGAACAATTCATTTTGAGGTTCTCCCAACATTCATTACGAGTAGAAGTGTGTATAGCATTGATGAAATCTAGTGAAGATGCATAAAGCTGTATATTAAGGTACAGATCTTTTTCATTGCCATAACTTTCTCACTGGAAAAGCCTTGTGGACATAATTCATCACCGTGCTTTTTTGGGAAACTCCTAAGAATACATAGCACCACCACTTCTTGCTTAAAGCTACGAAGTATGGACCCTTCCTAGGAGGTGTTGTGTCTTTGTCTGACATGGACACTTATCAACACTAGAGAAACATATAGGACACACAACCCATTAATGTATTTTTATAAGAAATCTAATACAGTACCCAACTAAAACAAGTCGAGTGTGAGGGACCTTTTTAGCCTAGAAAAAGTAATAATTATAATGAAAGAAAATAGTACATGTAATAATATAAAATAAAAAAATTGTGTCATATTCGTTACACTTCATCTTTTAAGTTGTGCAATAGATGATATTGGAAATTGAATATACATTTATTTATGGTTTGTGTGTCCTTGCTCTTTCCATGTCTTACTTTCTTAAAATTTACTATGTAACACATGCCCATGAAATGTTATGTTTGCATCACATATTTGATGTGGAAACAACAAAAAGAGGAAAACAAATTTCAAGCAATTACATCTGCCATTAGTTTTTTACTTTTTAGTATAGGGTATTTTAGTAATTTTACATACTAGGGTAGTCTTGTTTGGTTATGAATCTTGTTATATCTCATTTTTAGTTCTAGTTCAGTCATTATAGGATTTGACTTGTATTAGTAGTCTTCTTGAATTCAAATCCAGCACATTGGTGGCTTGGAAATTTTCTATTTTGATGTAATTTGATCTTATTTGGTTACAATAATCAGTGGACAATTATCTATAAGGTATATAGAAGCTTTTAGGGTTTTCTAGTATCTATAAATAAGTTCCTTTACTATAAAATTAGAGTTGAATGAATGGTATTTCTTGATTAAGGAATGCATGTGGAACTCTTCTACTGATTTGAGTGCGACTCTCAATCAAACCCTTGTGGACTAGGGTAACTCTCTCTCTCTCAATTTCCTTTCTTGTTGCTAAATTTCTTTTGCTACAGAACTGTTAACATTACAACAACTTTCACCATCCATTATGAAGCACGGATGCTCTATTTTGGCTCACGTGTTCGTGTCGGAAAACGTGTTGGACACCGACACTCTCGGACACGTGTTGGACAGTTGAATCATGAATATTGATGATTAAATGAAGATTCTTTTATTTTTATTTAATGGCTTTGTTATTTTAATATTTTCATAATATTTTTGTGATTTGTGTATTTTTATACTAATTTTAATTGCAATAACATTAGGATTTTATTATATAGTCATATAAAAATATAAAAAATTTATATATATTCAACGTATCCCTAACGTGTTCGTGTCCTACTTTTTAAAAAAAAAATGTGTCTATGTGTCCGTGTCGTGTCGTATCCGTGTCCGTAGCCGTGCTTCTTAGATCATTCACAATTGAACCTAAGGCTTGTAATCCTTCGTTTCACAAGCCCTAACCCTTAACCCACCACTTTTACATCATGGTTCAGCCTTGGAACTCAAATAATTGAGGCTGCCAGCATCAATATCCTTGTCCATGTTACATAGAGTGAAGGAATAGTACATCCTTTATTGTCCAAGCATTGTGCTACTCCAATATTAATTAATTACTTAAATATATTGATAAGTATAACTGTATTAAAGGCGCACGAAGAGGTGAACCCATATTTACAAAATAGAGAACGGTGGAAAAATTAAAGTCGTAACTCTCCCAAAAAAATCTACAAAAGAAAAACATGTAAAGGATAAGCTTACTTCATCCAGAAGTGAAGCATCCTCAAAAAATTATCCTTAACCCTGCTAGGTACAACCTCTTTCCCCTCAAAGACCCTTGAATTCCTCTCCTTTCACATACACCATAGCAAGGAATGTGGAACCATGCGCCAAGTCTTCCTCGTATCCTTCCTTACCCTACAACCACCCCTTGATTGAAACTTGGTGTCACCCATGCTTGACCGAAGAGTGAAAAGAAGGCACCAAGTATCCCAAGCCACTTTGCAATGAAGGAAGAGATGATTAGTCGATTCCTCCTCTTCTTTGAATAAAGGACATCTAGAAAGATTATATCCCCGCCTTTGCAAATTATCCAAGGTAAGCACAGCTTTCGAAGTAGCTACCCACACAAAAAGAGCTACTTAGGTTGAAACCTTGGAGCGCACTGAAAAGTTCCTCAAGGCATTCAACTTCTACACCACCCCATCCTCCTTATCCCTCATAATAGTCCACCTATGCAAAACTTCCTTCAGTTTCATAGTATCTTCCACTTCCCAGTCCATGAGATTTCTTGTAAAACAAGGAGAACATACCAAAAAGCCCCCACTAGGAGAAACACACCCCTCCACCAAATGAGTCTCAACTCTATACATCCTTCCAAAACCTCACCCGAGTACCCCTACCCATTAATTACATATATGGGTTGACTTCCTGGGGTCTGTAAGACCGATGTAAAACTTCTTGGGTTTTGCCCTTGCCGCCCTTTTTGGGCTTCTTTAATATATATTTTTACTTATCAAAAAAAAAATTACATATATGGTATCAACAGTGTTTCATTTTGTTTTTAATTTCTTTAATATCAATGATTCCTTTGAAAATTTTCACTTGTCAATTGGTATAACTTTGATATCCTTGATATTATTGGCATACTATCTACATGTCCACAAATTAGACATACATATATAATCAACTTTTAACACACAAATATAGGATTCTACTATGACACCTTGATATATTTCATTCACATACATAGTTGTCACTGAATAAAAAAGAATAAAAGATAACCTATCTCCTATAACCATCAAAGCCACAATATGAAGTGTACGGACCTCATATTTAAGAAATCATAGGTTGTCAATTATGGTATTCTAAATAATCAAAACTTAAAGCATCATTGTGCATCACTTTAAAATCAATTATATCTAATGACCACTGGTGAATCAAGTAACATTATAATATATCGGCAACAAATCTCAAAATATTTTCTTCCATCGTATAATGTATTCTACCCACTCATGTTTTTCCGCCATTCAGCGTTCATTCATGAACAACTAGATTTACAAATCTTATGATGAAATCATGCATGTATAGATTATTTTGGAAGTTTTTCTCTAGATATGATGTTTTAGAGTTAATTGTGTTCTAGGTTTTATTTTTGGAATAAGCATTCTAAAGGTGACCTGCGTATATTTACAAATAGATCTAGGATTCAGCATGTAATTGATAATTTGATGGTAAACACCAAAAACTAAATCTGGACATGGATTGACATTAAGCTTAATCATTGTTTGAAAAACCAGACTACAACTTCAAACCAGAAAACGATCTTGTTAAGGGTCAATGGTCTAGTTTTCTTTTTGGAAAGTTAAGTGGCCCTTGGCGTGAGAGTTGAATCTCAATGGTTTAGTTATCGAGTAATAATGGTTGAATTGTGACATCATCATGTTGTGCTAAATCAATTAATTAAAATTAATGAAAATATAAAACTCTGCCAAAAGAATCCACAAAATCTCAAAAACCAACCATTTAAATGATCGATCTGTTGGAAGCATAGGAGAGAGAGATGATTAGGAGTCCTTGTCAAATTAAATTCACAAAGTAGTCACAGAGAGCTAGAGAAACCCTATTCAACTGAGAATCAATTTAAACTCAACCTAGATTTTGCTTTGGAATTTATCCAATTCTATAAATCCAGCAACGTCTTGCACAAGTGTCCATTCAGCCACTACCCGAAACATGTTAAAAACAAAAAAAACAAAAACAGTTTCCAAAAGAAATACTTTTGAAGATCTAAAATCCAAATTTTTTGATAAGTAAAATTTCTCGTAGCATCAGCTAGCAAAGGAGCTTCCTGGAACATAAGTTTCCATTTTAATCAAGGGAAAGGAAATCACTTCTTTTATCATAAATTGTCCCTGCTATAAGACAACAATAGGAAGAATATGACTTTAATTTTTCTTTTTTGGTAACCCTAACAAAAACTTGTACCAAGTATTTGGAGTCAACTATGCTTCTCCATTTGGTTGACTAGGGTCACTAACTTCAATTAAACCACACACTACCACGTCCTTCATTTTACCTCAATTCACATAGATTTAAGTCTTCATGTTCCTATAACATTTTCCTTCAATGTAAACTATGTCACTTGTCCTCCCCAATGTAGTTGGTGTTTGTTACACATGACCAAATCATCCTAGTCAATTTTCTCTAATTTTATCTCCAGTAGTAAGATATCCACCATCTCAAAATGTGTTCATGTTGTAATTTACATTTTTTCAAGCTTTTTGCTAAAATTTATTATTTGTACAAATTTGATGGTTTTAGGTGCTAAATCTAGGTCTTCATAGGGCACCATATTTTTGAAAGATTGATTTCTAAAGGATGGCAATAGGCCACAACAATGTAAAAAGGATTATCTGGTTACAAACTCATTTTATTTATTATTATATACTTACCAAAAAAAACTCATTTTATTAATTAATTATACTTGCCAAAAAAAACTCATTTTAATTATATAAAACTTATAAAAAAAAAAAACTTATTTTTATGCGAATCAACTTTCACTATTCCTTGTACATTCAAGAAATCTTTGTGGATCCTAGGGCATTCTAAGGTTGATGATGGTGGTGATATTCCTATTCATGCTTTTTAAAAAACAAAATGCACAAGTAATAGAGTTTCTTTATTTATCAATTATACTTACCAAAAAAACTCATTTTAATTATATTAAACTTCTCGAAAAAAAAGTTAAAAAATTTATTTTTATACAAAACATTTTTCACTCTTCCTTGTATATTCAAGAACTCTTTGTGGATCCTAGGGCATTCTAAGGTCGAGGATGGTGGTGATCTTCCTAATCATGCTTTTAAAGAAACAAAATGCACAAGATATAAAGTTTTGTACAGCCCTTGAGTGCTGGAAATTTCAGTAAAGCTTAGAGCAACTGAGGTGAGACACCATATCAACCAATGAGCAAAGCCAACATAATGCAGGACCAGAAGTATAGAAGCAAATGAAGATAAGACATTATCTTTAAGTATGGGGTGTAACATGTGGCTAGACATCTGGTACATGGATCAAGTGGGGACAAATTCTTTGTAGCAAATGAGAGGACAATGGATCATGTCAAATACATATACATGTGCGTATATAGTGAATAGTGAATAATTGTCCCCACCCATCCAAGAATGTCACCAATCCCTACATTCAATTTGACAAAAAATAACCCTGAATGTTTTAAATGAGGTAGTTGAACTAATATGTTATTCACTTTGCATCTCAATGAGGTAGTGATAGTGTAGGTTGAAGAACCAACGAAGCATGTAGTGGGGGCAACATTACCAAATAAGTTTCATTTTCCCTTAACTACATAGATTCTCGTCAATTCCAAAATCTCCTCCATAACTTTATTATTCAAAATGACCCAAGAAAAAAAGGGTGATGCCACTATTTTCCATTATACAAAACAAACCTTCTGGTCCTTCCTAGTTTACCAAGCTTGGTTGCCTCCCACTAGACAATGAACTAACCAAAACTTACGTACACAGTAATAATTAAATGCCAGTCAATTCAGCTACCCAACACTGGTTGAAATTTAGACCCAGAAAATGAGGAGCCTAATTATTATTCATTCAGAATAAAATGTTTAATCCAAAATAGTTGAAAACAAGCGAAATTTCACAAAGCTTAGGTGGATGGAGGAAAATAGTTGATTTTGTTGGTATTGATGGAAGGAACATAGCCAGTTGCAACCACAAGAGGGCAGTAGCCGAAAGAGCAGAGGTAAGTACCTTACAAATACAAGTCTCTACTTCGACTCCTGCTAAGTGCAAAATCCCCTTTGGGGCCACCTATCGCAAGACGTTAAGTCTTGTTTTGGGAGGCTTGTGAGGGCCGTAGAATTTACCTACCAACGAAACTGAAACAATGTTCGGCGCATATGATTCTCTTTGTATCAAAAAAAAAAACAGCCGGAGATGTTGGCAGTCATAAATGTACAATGGGGCTTGATGATAGTTGATGGTTGTTTAGAGGAGGGTAATGTATGGTGACATTAATTTTAGTGACATTACTGAAGGTAGGTGCCAGGACTTTATTATGATTAGTTACCAACTCCCGTAGCCTAAAATTGCCTCGTAACTTTCTTTTTGCGAGATTTCAGTTCCCAGCCAATCTAAGTCGGTTCCTGGTTGCAAATCCTAACAGCTTGTCATCAAAAGTCACACTAATAAAAAAAAAACATCCACATAGCATGATGTACAAAGAGAAGCATTTTACATTATGTAATGTGTTAGATTGAAAGGAAAGACCAAACCAAAGTCAATCGGAACTATTGATCCTACTGTGGCTGGATTAAAGATAGCCAATTGCATCCTCCAATTCCAAACTAACAGAAAAAATTCACCAGAAATCTTCCCTTTCTTATGCATGACCTTCAACCAAACAAGTATCTTCCGCCACAGAGGATGGTATTTTATTGCAAAATTAGCACTTTAATGCACATCTCAATGCATTACTTCAACAAAGCAATATTATTTTCTACGAGAAGAAGTTATAGATATTTACCATAAACAAAAAAAGACAAAATAGGATAGTCATCAAAGGTTCCAATTTTATTTTGCAACCTTGAGGGTCTCTCACCCTTTCCATATGCGGGATTACTACCCACTTTGATGCTGCCTTTGGCAATGTTCACCTTGGTTTCTAAGTTGCAGTTCTTCTTTATTTTATTATTGATTTCATTCTTTTAGAAAAGTGCCTCAGTGTTTCTTTGTACTCTTTCTTTCTAAGAAAGTTTTTTTTTTTATCAAAAATCAGTGTATCAACTTGGCCAGTTGGTGTAATTATAAAATCTAATTTACAATAGTGTCGATCTATAAATGATTTCATCCTGATGATTTACAAATGACTTCATCCCTCTGTTCTATAAGAGAAACAATAGACACCAATTACAGTTTAATCATAATATTGAACAGCTTCTCAATCCAAAAACAGAAACCATTGCACCCACTAGCAATAAATAATAGCAATGCACCCCATAAAACAATAATATAACAATACTAAAACTGCTAGGACTGTTTAAACTTACCTGCATTGATCGTAATAATGCCCTCAAATCAGCATTCTCTGCAACTAATTCTTGATTTTTCACCTCATAAGCATCCACCTGCCAATAGCATATAATCACACCTAAGTTAACAGTGGTGACAAAAGACTAATAAGCCAATCATACTTCATACAATCTTTTTATAGAAGTCATTGTCGGCCTTCTTCCCATTCCATGTCCCACGTTGCCGCCCTTCTTTCTGTTGACATATAGCATAAAGACCATTAGACAAATGAGATTAAAAGCCTACAGTCATGATATTAGTAATTCACCATATTACCTGAAGTAAATTCATTATCTCCATGCCTGAACGAGATTCCTTCTTTTTCTCCATCAATACTTGGTTTAGCCTCTCCTGAAAGAAGAAAAATAATTCACTATCCATTAGCTTATCTTAAGTATTATACTTGTTGTTTAACTGTAAACATAATACGCTCCTTTGAAAAGCTAACAATGCATGTGATAATGACCTACCTGCAACTTTATATACTCCTTTTCCTTTTTCTTCATCTCATGTATTTGTTGAGTTCTCACTTGCTTTGGAACAAATAGTAACTTCCAGGGATCAGTACATTTCAACGTATGAAATACCAAAATGCAACAAAATATAAGATAAACAAAATAGTCCTAACCTGATTACCAATAACCATCCTTTGAAATTCATCTCGCTCCTGCTGTAACTTCTCAATTTGGGCCTTAAAAGCTGCTGTAGCTTTAGCTTCCTAACCATATAGAATATTCACAGGAATCAGCAAAAAGATCAAGCTAATAAAGAATAGCTACTCCCGTATTGGAAATTATTCCACTTCGTAAACTAATTAAACACATGTTCCGAACCGTTCGAGTGATAGTTGCTATCTCTCTATCTTTAGCTGATAACTGTGATTCAAGCCTCTCTACTTTTGCCTCTAATCTCGATATGTCTGACAAAATTCTACAAAAAAGAAAAGCAGAAAATGTTATTCTATGTTTCTCCAACATCAAGTGCTTTTTACTATTAAATATAAAAGGAAAACATTGTTTTTTTTTGTAGAAAAAAAAAATGCACCCATAAGCCCCTTGAGACATTTTCACACAATGCATACTGCAAGTGCTAAAAAGGCAAAAGTGGCATTCTATAATTCTGCTAACTACTAGTCCGTGCACTACACATGCAGCATTCTTAATAAGCATAGAAAAAATCACCCAAAGAAATTTTAACAGAAGGAAACAAATTCAACTTGATAAAAAAGAATTTGAAGAATGTACAGATCTCAACCCTAAGAATTCCAGTTTATATAATCAAACAACAGAAAGTATGCATTATGCCTTATACCGTTGTCTCTGTTCATTAGCAGACTCTCTAAATTCAATATCTCGCTGTCTCTGCTGTAACAGAGAGTATATGCAATTGCAAGTTCGCGCAATCGAAACCTACCAAGGACAAGCCGCAATCAAATTAAACATCACACCACAAAATATGCAAAATATAAATAAATAAACAAAAAGGTAGTGCACCGGATCATTTGCGAACAGATCAAGCGATGCCGGAAATCCAAAGGTAACGAGCGTCTGGTTCAGGTACTTGGCACAGTGGTCCAAGTTTCCAACATCGGCGAATGTGTACTCACTGAAGAACGCAACACAACCGTAGATTTAACAGAATTTCATCATACGAAACCATAGAAACCCGAGAGTTGACGAGAAAGAGACGATCTTTACCTGATTCCAAAATTGGACTGAGTAGATGACTGCAAAAAGTTGTAGAGACAAGAAAATGAGTTAGAAAGAGAGGAAGTTAATGAGTTTGAAGCGCATTGTTAGCGTTTTGAGGATTCGTACTCTGAGATCGAAGTCTGTGTCATTTGAAAGCATTGCCGAGAACTTGTACGGAGCTCTAATGGCGGATTTGAATAGAGAGGGTTTAAGAGTGCAGTGTTAGTCGTCTCTTTCACTTCCTTTCTAAAGATAGATCTAAATTCGAAACGGTGGCGAAATTTGAAATTGAAATTCGTCTTATTGAAATTTACGGGCACGAAAACAGGCCCGTTTGGTGGTGAATACTGCGGATCCTCTACAATTAGTTTTCTCATTCCTAGGCCAAAAAATAGCCACAAGCCCAGTTTCCATATGGTGGCCCTTGAAAGTTCGGGTCGTAAATGGCTTGTGTACGGCCTAGTGCCCAAATCGAAGGAACTGGATGGTGAGCCTGTTTGGTATATTCTTGTTTTTGTCATTTCTTTTTTAAAATTTCTGAAAATGAAAGTGACAGTTTTTTTAAAAATAAATTGTTTTCGTTATTTTCCTATGAATTGATTTCTGAAAACACATATAAAATTGCTTTAACAGCTTCTTAAAATTAAATATTTGCAAGAAAAAGAAAAAAAAAGTTATACATAGGAAAGTTTTTGAAGCGGAGTAGAAAAAGGTACTGCCTTAACAACATCATTTATGAATGCATATTGTGAATACGATATCCACAACTGATAAAAGGTTATACATATATTTGTGTGTGTCTGTATATGTGTGCGTATATATAATTTGTTAGGTAATCAAAACAAAAAATATATATATGTTTTATAGTAGAGTAAGAAAAAATAAAAGAAAGAGATATTACCTGATTTTATCATTGAAAGAAGAAATATCCTGAAGTTTCTTGTCACCCAAAAAAAAATTGTTTAAAAATAAAGATTATCTGCCCCTTATTTTAATTTTTAAGAGGCAGGAATATGATAAGCTGGAATTAAAGAAAAATCGTAGGGAATATTCTTTTCTTTTTTCTCTCTCTTGACAAATCATGAAATGGCCATTCTTCACTCCCCTTTTGGCTCCTATTTTTCTTCCTGCCAGTCTTCCCTGCATTCGAAATAGACCAGAAGACCGATAACCTACTAACCCACCTTCCACCTGAGTCAAAGCCTAAGGACAAAGGGTCATCAAGATGCCTCCTACTGTCCTTTGATATTTTATGTCTGTGTATATATATATATGTGTGTGTGTGTGTGAGGGAGAGGGAGAGGGAGAGAGATTATAATTTATATCATTTGATTGCTGGTTTATGATGCCAAACAGTGACATTATATATTATTATACATCGTACCTCTAAAATAAGTTAAAGGTTCTTCTACATTGGAAGTTTTTTTTGAAGCCATCATGCTATACAAAAAAAATTTGTATCATTATAAATTGGAATTTTCTTTTCGTCTTTTTTTGGTACAACTTTTTGGATTGGGAGGGTGGTTTGGTTTTGGCCTGAGCCTCTGCCCTTATATAAGGGGAGAAGGGGGATCTAAAATCTAAGTGTCTTAAACCAACACAGAAGATTAAATAGATTAAAAATGGGAATGCAAATTCTATAATTATTTCAAAATTTTAAAAATATCTCTTTTCTATCCTATTGATTGTTTGGACAACTTCATCACAATCTTCTTTTTATTTTCTTCCTTATTTTATTCTATATATTACATGTCTAAAACTTGCTTAATTATCAGCTAATTAGTTGTAAATAGTATGACATCAACCATCTTATCAACAACAACAAAGCAGACATCAACACAAGCAACAGCAGCAAAAGTAGAATTTTAATTTAAATGGGATCAGATTGCTACATATATATATATATATATATATATATATACACGGTTGAGAAATGATTAGCATATTAATATTTATAAAGGCATTTAAGCACTCAACGTATTTTTTTATTCATAAAATTCAATTTAAAAAACATCATATTAAAACTGCTATTTGACTCATCAAATTTATTAGCAAGCTAAGTTGACATATTTTTTTTTTATTATTATTCACGGGTATTAAATCACCAGTGCATGTGAGTCAAGCCCCAAAGGACACGGTGTTTCTGACAGGCATGTGGATCTGTGAGTGCCAGTTAGGAGTGTCCTTTGATCTGATCAGACATATTAAAATGGCGCTGATGATCCCCACCATCACTTCCAATTCCAACCATGAAGCTGGCCTCCCATTCTAGAGTTGATGTTTGGTGGTCCTCTTATATTTTTTCCTCTCTCTACGGTGTCTCTCTTCAACTTTCCCCTGCCTTCAGTCTTCCCAATTTCATAAATTAAGTTGAAATTCAGCCAAAATTATAAAAAATTAAAACCTTCAAATTCTCATATTCAACCAAAAATTAAAAATAAAAATAGAAAATTGATTAGTTTTACAAATTGGATTGACCTTGATCACAACCCTTCTTTTTTTTTCTGGCTGGCAGTGGACAAAAATCCCCACAAAAGCCGTCAAACTAATAATGTATATATTAGAGGATTTAAATTATTCTAAATCAATCAATTGTCAGAACTTCTCTGACATGATCGAGTGAAGATAAAAAATATTTAAAAAAAATTAATATAACAAATCACATTAAATAAGTCATAAAAATCTTATTTTATGTATATATATATATATATATTTGTAGGACTCGTATGTCAATAGTTTTATTTTTAAAATTTTAAATGATATAAAAGGATCTATTCATCAAATTATATAGTCAATGCAAACCAATAACGTACTATTATATAATTTTTTATTTAAAATTTGAAATCAAATTTAAAAAAAAAAAAAAAATCTAGTAGTCCATGTTTCTTGAATGGTACCATAATACATAAGGAGAATCCCACGCCACATGTGAGGCTCAGCCGTGGTACAGCTGTGCCTCCTTCCAGAAGAAGCGAGACCCTTTCTCTAATGAAATGAAATAATTAAAAATAAAGTTATATAATATGATTGTAATAATAGGGAACCACTGTAGCCCATATAGCATATGGGTTCCAATAATAATAAATGTGAGTAATGATTATATATGAGTGGGAAATGGACATGAAACCTTGACAGCGTGGGACCAAATATGAATGTATATAATTTTTTGTGATAAGACGAATTTCATTGCATTAAAGTTTTCATTGGCTGTTAACTTAATTCAAGAGTTCTTTTTTAATTTTTTAAAAATTGTTCCATGGCTTCCACGATGTTCGCGTGCAAGGATGGAGTACAAGTCCTAGAATCTTCTTTAAGAAGCATGCAAAACTTGTCAAGCCAACATTTAGGAGAAACGAATTTTTCTTAAGTTCGAACAAAATATTATAAAAATTTTTTTAAAAATTTATTAATATAAAATAGTGAGTTGAATTGAACAGAACATTATATAATATTATTTTTTTAATAAATATAATAAAAAAATACGATATAAATAGTGCCAGATTAATAAAAATTCACAAAACTAAATTGAATGGCCGGCTATATAGCACGTCTACATCAGTGTAAGAATTGGTGGTGCATAGCATCAAGATCAAGCCATTAGAGTTCTCTTAGTGGCCCTTCTTCCCTGATGGTTGAGTTAGACTCACCAATAATGGTATTTTTCGACTCACCAATAATGGTATTTTTTTTTCATGTTACTTCATCAACTCAATTAAATTAAACTTATCAAATGCCTCAACAGTATTAGAACCGTCATGCCGTACATCAGCCTTCTTTATTTTAACACTCTCCACTCCAAAATACTTATTACACTAATTATTATTTAATCTCCGCGCATAATATATGCTTATGTGGCAACAGGTGATCGGTGGATCAACCACACCGGACCCCACGCCCAGCGTAACGAGACACACGAGACACACGAGGGCATGTTTTTGCCCATTATGCATTCAGAAGTAAAGGACAGAAAAGGGCATTTTGGAGATTTGAAAATAAAAATACATAAAACCGCCCACTCCATTCCATTGCTTAATCAAAGAAAAATATTATGCATATAGTATTGCTCTGAATCAAATCAAAGCCCTCTTAAATCTAATCATGGTTAAGTTGTGTTAGGTGGGTTTGGTTAGTCTGGTTAGTTCGGAGCTTAGCTGCCAATAAAACCCCGATCATCCCGCATTCTCTCTCCTCTCTCAAGGGAGTTTGTCCAACCACACCAATTCTCGCACCAAACCACTGAGAGAGACTCTCTTTCTCTTACTACAATTGTCAGCTCATTTTTTTCTCTCTCTCTAGAGCAAACTTTCCGTTCAGTTCTCACCGGCCGAAAGTTCTCTGTCGCCGGCGTTTTCAGACAAAGAAGATGCAATCGAGTTCCGTCAAGGTGTCGCCGCTCGATCTGATGACCGCGATTCTGAAGGGAAAGAGCATGGACCAGGCCAACGTGTCGTCGGATTTCAGCGAGTCGCCGGCGTTGGCAATGTTGATCGAGAATAGGGAGCTGGTGATGATACTGACGACGTCTGTGGCTGTGTTGATCGGTTGCTTCATGGTGTTGTTGTGGCGGAGATCGTCCGGCCAGAAGTCGGCAAAAGCGGCGGAACCTCCGAAGCCGTTGACGGTGCCGGAGCCGGAGCCAGAGCCGGAAGTCGATGACGGTAAAAAGAAGGTCACCATTTTATTCGGCACGCAGACCGGTACGGCCGAAGGTTTCGCAAAGGTCGGCGACATTTTCGGTTTGAGTTGAGTCATTGATTCGTGAAGTGAAGTCTCTTGTTTGTTGATAGTTAAGTGATCGAATTTGTGTTTTTCAGGCACTTGCTGAGGAAGCGAAAGCTCGATACGAAAAGACAACTTTTAAAGTGATTGATCTGGTAAAGTTTGACTATTCTGATGTGATTGTTTAACTCTTTCTCGCTTGTGTTTTGTAATTGAAATTTGAATTGATATTCTTAATTGAACGAATGGTCCATAGGACGATTATGCTGCCGATGATGAAGAATATGAAGAGAAGTTGAAGAAAGAAACTTTGGCATTTTTCTTCTTAGCTACGTGAGTTTATCGCTGCCTCTGACTTAAATTATAGACATAATATATACATATTTATGTATACATGTATATGTGTGTATATATACATATATTTCTTCAAATATGTATTCAAATATGCACGTATAGTTTTATTATTATTTTTACGTGTATTAAATTTGGTTGATTGTTGGTGGTGTAGATATGGAGATGGTGAACCAACCGACAATGCCGCGAGATTTTATAAATGGTTTATGGAGGTATAGATGATTAGTTTCAGAATTTTTATTATATATGTTCTTTTACTGTAAGATTTGAAGGCGGATTTCTGATTACTAATATTGTTTTTAGGGAAAAGAGAGAGGGGCTTGGCTTAAAAATCTTCAATACGGAGTATTTGGCCTCGGCAACAGACAGTATGAGCATTTCAACAAGGTTTGAAATATTTTCAGCTTTAATTCACTTTATTACCATACGTTGTACTTATTGGAGTCTGATTTTATAATTGTTATGGGGCAATAGATTGCAAAGGTGGTGGATGAAAACATTGCTAAGCAGGGTATGTTTTCCTCTCCCTTTTTTTTACGTCTTTTGACAAACCTCTGGCGGAAATTGTGGCCATTGAAATGTTTAGATTCATATTCTGATACTTCTTCAACGGGATGTTTGCCATAGTAAATTGCTTCATAGACGTGGGAAAATTTATTCCTTTGCTTGCTTGTCTGCTTATGTCACGACCCCGGAGAATTTTGTTGAGTCGTGGTCGTTGTGGATGTATTGTTTGTATCTGTAAATTGTTAACTGTTGGCATTCATTTGGATTTTGGACTGATCCTAGTATTAGATTCTCTTGGATTCTAGTGCCTATTGGTGATCATAAGATTCTAGCCCTTCTTTTCTTGTATCAATATATGTGTGTGCGCGTTCAGCCCACTCATGATAATCTGTGTATGGATGGCAGTATTCTTGTTATTCAAGAAAATTTCTTGTCTGTAAATTGTAATTATTTTTTTATAGTTGTTATTCAAGTCAATAGTCTTTATCTGGTGCTTGCCTGCAAATTATGGCAATAACTGCCCTATTATTTTGATTGCCAATAGAATATGGAATGATATCCGTCAGTTAGTTTGAAGTGGGCAAAGCTTAATTTGCAAGTCAATAAGGAGAAAAATACATGTTTAAACATTAGTAGATAAATTTTGTCCCTCCATCAATATTATATTCTTTTTACCTTCGAAGTAATTTTTCTTTCATCAAACATAATTTTTTTTTCCTTTTCTGTTGGCAGGTGGGAAGCGCCTTGTTCCAGTAGGTCTTGGAGATGATGATCAATGCATTGAGGATGACTTTGCTGCATGGTAATAAGGACATGATTATTATCTGGAACTCTTAGCATCCTTTCCCTCCCTTCTAGATATATATGTAGAAATGAAAGCCTTAATGATTTTTATTGGCTGTTGCTAATCTAGGCGAGAGTTGGTGTGGCCTGAGTTGGATCAGCTGCTTCGGGATGAGGACGATTCAACTGTTGCAACTCCTTACACTGCTGCTGTATTGGAATATCGGGTTGTATTCCATGACCGCACAAATGTGTCTTTAATGGACAAGAGCTTGAATAAATCAAATGGTCATGCTGTTTATGATGCTCAACATCCACGGAGGTACTAGAACACGGTTTTTGAATCCTGGGACTTTAGGTTGCAAGTCAATTATTTTCTTTGTTTCTCAATAAACTTACATATATTTTGTTCTCTAAATGAAGAGCTAATGTGGCCGTGAGAAGGGAGCTTCATACTCCTGCATCTGATCGTTCTTGCACCCATTTGGAATTTGAAATTTCTGGCACTGGACTTGTGTAAGTTGCATTTTTAAATCATTTGCCATAGATGTATTATAGCGGGGTAGTGACAATTTTTTGTTGACTTATTCTACTTGTTTTGAAAAACAACTGTCAGTTGAGTGTACAAGAATTTGGGTTTAAAAAGAATTTTGCTAGTTAAAGATGTATCAACCCTGTTCATTTCTCTTTCTCCTCAGATATGAAACTGGTGACCATGTTGGTGTGTACTGTGAGAATCTGATTGAAACTGTGGAGGAGGCTGAAAGGTTATTAGGTTTATCACCAGACACTTATTTCTCCATTCACACCGATAAAGAAGATGGCACACCACTTAGCGGAAGGTCCTTGCCACCTCCTTTCCCTCCTTGCACTTTAAGAACAGCACTGACTCGATATGCAGATCTTTTGAGTTCTCCCAAAAAGGTATGTTATATTGTCTTATGTCAATGCATTGCTCATTGGAATTTCAATGTGGACTCTAAATAATTATTTGATTGAATGCATATGTTTTCCAGTCCGCCTTGCTTGCTCTAGCTGCTTATTCTTCTGATCCGAGTGAAGCTGATCGATTAAGACATCTTGCGTCTCCGGCTGGAAAGGTTTTGGATTTTCTTTCAGAGTTTTCAACTTTTCATATTAAACTGCTCCCTGTATAGTATGTCTTATGGAGATGTATCTTCCCTTCTACAGGATGAATATGCACAATGGGTAGTAGCAAGTCAGAGAAGTCTCCTTGAGGTCATTGCAGAATTCCCATCAACAAAGCCCCCACTTGGAGTTTTCTTTGCAGCGGTTGCCCCACGCTTGCAGCCCAGATACTATTCAATTTCATCCTCCCCAAGGTGAATAGATTTTTCCAAACTTTCCCTTTCATCTGGCTGGTCCTCATTAAGAGTTCTGTTATACAATGGTAACAGTCTATTGAGATTGTAATGTACTTTTGAAATTGGGCATAAAACCTACTTGGACTAGTCAAATGAAGATATGGTTCTTATAGGAAGAATTTCCATGAACATGGTGTTTTGTACGCACAGTGCCTATATGATGGACTCCCTTAGTAATGAAAAGGGAAATTATGCTCCTGCAATAAAGCTTTAAGGAGATGGTTTAGATTTCTGATCATCTTTGGAAGAGGAGAAAAAAAAACCTTAGGTGTTAAGCGAGTGTTGCCATGCATCACTAGAAAATGAAGAGTTCTTGTGCCTCATTATATTCTATTATAGTTTCATTCTTCATTTTAGTTTCCAAGCAATATCTTGTTCTCTTTCTGAGGTTTCATGTACTTACCATCTTAGATTATGATCTACAGGATGACACCATCTCGGATTCATGTTACATGTGCATTAGTTTATGAGAAAACACCTACAGGACGGATTCACAAAGGATTGTGTTCAACTTGGATGAAGGTATTGTTTTGAACTAATATATTTGTTGAATTCTTGAAGTCGTGTCTTAAAATGGTTGACAATTATTGTGGTCCTAGCAGTACAGAGAACAAATTAGACAAAGTTAAAATAAAGTATTCCAGGAGGAACATATAAAGGTCCAGCTCCCCCCATTGCGGCATTTGGGGAGTGTTAGAATTATGTAGCCTTAACCCCACAAGTAGAAAGGCTGTTTCTGTGACTTGAATCTTACTGGACTACTGCTGTAGCTTGTGTAATCTCCCATGCCTCAAATCTTTCTCCGGTCTGCTTTCAGAATGCTGTGCCACTGGAGGAAAGCCATGATTGCAGCTGGGCACCTATTTTTGTTAGGCAATCTAACTTCAAACTTCCTGCTGATACTAAAGTGCCTGTTATCATGATTGGCCCCGGCACTGGTTTGGCTCCTTTTAGGGGTTTCCTGCAGGTTTGAACTGAAAAACTTGATGTTCACTTACTTTGTCCTTATTGTTGGGGCAAATTTCAAGCTAATTTACTACTGATCATATTTCAGGAAAGATTGGCTCTGAAAGAAGCTGGAGCAGAACTTGGACCTGCTATCCTATTCTTTGGATGCAGGAACCGAAAAATGGTAAGTGATTCACTGGTCGGTGAATTGGTTACATGAATGCTTTGGGAATAAGTTATACTAAAATCATGAACTTCTGATCCATTATGTTTTATATTTAGGATTACATTTATGAGGATGAGCTGAACAACTTTGTTGAAACTGGTGCACTCTCTGAGCTGATTGTTGCTTTCTCACGCGAAGGAGCCACCAAAGAATATGTGCAACATAAGATGGTTGAGAAAGTATGGAAACTATTACAATGACCATCATTTTTATAAGATGAAAATTTAAAATATTTTGCTTATTGTTTGTTTTGAGGTGCTAAACAACCATTTTTTGGTGTATCCAGGCCTCGGATATCTGGAAAATGATTTCTCAGGGAGGATATTTGTATGTTTGTGGTGATGCCAAAGGCATGGCAAGGGATGTCCACAGAACTCTCCACACCATTGTGCAAGAGCAGGTATGTTCATTTATATTGTTCTTTGTGGCTAGAATTGTTGAATATAATACTTATGTTATCATTGTCATCATTGTCCTCCTACCTATTGTAAACCAACCATACATCCATCCATCACATTCTTTTCATGGTTTGGAAGAAACCACAGTGTTAATAGATATTAATTATCAACCTGTTGGGCCATTTGGGCTTTTGAGATAGAGTGATGTTAGGAATTTTTTAATGGATTTTTTTCTCACTCCTAGAAGTAAAGGGGTGTGATCCATTGTATTAAATGCAAGTGGTACCTGCTTGCTTGTCTTTAGGGGTGAGAAAATCCATTAAGAAAATTCATTATAAATAGCATTTTCCTTTGAAATTAGAAGGAAACAAAATTTGTTCCTTAGTTTTCATACTTCTTGCGTGGAACTATCACATTTTGATTTGGTGGTTGTCTGAGAAAAGTTATTATGTGGTCTTGGACCATTGAATAAGTCACAGATTATCATGTCAACAAAAGTTACTTTACTGTCTCCTGCAAACCAGCATGTTATACACACGTCAATCTGTGATTAGCTGGGACCATTGCTCTCGGACCATACAATAAATTCTCGTCTGAAAGGCTCTTTCATTACCCCACCCTCTTTTATTCAGTTAATTATTTGGTTTTCCGGGGGAGAATTAGAAGCTGGCTGTCCAATGAAAATTTGTAGGACTTAAAACTGATAAAGTGCACTTATATTTGTGATTTCAGGGATCTTTAGACAGCTCCAAGGCTGAGAGCATGGTGAAGAATCTGCAAATGACTGGGAGGTATTTGCGTGATGTTTGGTGATTACCATTCTTTCGGGCAGCTCTTCATAAAATGGGGAAAAGTAAAGAAATTGCATAATTTATACATGCCCGAGGCCAAATTATTGGGATAAAAGAAGCATGCAAGAAGGCAAAGTGGGAAGAAACCCTCACCTTTTGCTGCAAACTTTTAAAAGGTGTGCGTGTTGTTATTATAGCAGTGGGTTCTGTGATTCTTTTTACTCTTCCTCTTTGAAGGATTTTTTGGTTAATGTAAGTTATATATATACACACTAAATATATATATAGTAATAATTGCTATAATTTTTAGGCTTTGTTAGTGGATTCTGTAATTTTCCTGGCAAATGTTGATTTTGGACTGTCATATGTACCTTTATCGATACCCTTTGAAGTTCATGTTTGCTGCAAGTTACAAGTGATTGAATTTTGGGTTCCAAAATCAAAATGATAAAATTGGAACCCATAAAAAAAGGGAAACATAGAACCCATCTCGGATCAGACTTTGATTTGATGCTGTGATGTATAAGTAATATTTGATTGCCCATGTGGTGTTCATGGATTACATGAAAACAATTACATGAGTCATAAATTATTATTATATATTTGATAAATTATTTGAATGCTAAAATTGGTAAAGTCAGGCTTTTGTGAAAACACCGAAAAGGGGACTTTGAAACTGGAATGGGATTGTTGTTGGAATCCTATCCCGAATTAGATTATAGACGTCTAGTATTATGTGATACATTCAATGGTGCATTAATGGAATTGAAAAATCCAGTGACAAGTAGGGAATAACTTACATCACTCAATAAGCCCTCGATTCTATGGCTGAGGCTTTCTTAGTTGTGTCTAAAAAGTAAAGAATTTATTTTAAAAAAATTGTTATATATAGTAATTTTCAATTTGAAATGCATTTGACATGTTTGAATGGTGGTAGTTGGTTTCTTTCATTATGCAGCTACTAGTACTTCAAATTCTATATTTATTAATCACCCGTGTGTCGCATGGCTTTATATTTTAAGTATATACCAAAAAGGGAAAAAAAATTGTAGGGAAGATTTAAATTATAAATTTATAACAGATGATGGGATTCAAATTTTGATCCCTTTATGGCAAACTGGAATTTGTTATAAAACTGAGACTAGTTGTTTTCCATTTGAATATATTCTGGTTTTTATTATTATTATTTTTTTTTTTGGCAACGAAGACGATGAGAATTTAAAAAATGTATTTTGAATCATATTTTTAATTAGAAATAAAGTTAATTTCAGAATTTAAATTTTAAAATCTCAATTCTCTCTCTGTCTATGGGTGAGAATATTGGAGAAATGAAAGCATGATACAAGGCCACGTCAAATAAGCCTCGGTAGTGCAGGTCCACTGTCCACACCCCCATGTTCTTTTCCGGAAAGAAAGATTCGTGGGATCTGAACTAGGTTGTTGTTGGTGGGGACTTGATAATGTATGTCGGAAACAAAAAGGCGTGTACAACCAACCAACCACGGAGAGTGGTAAGTGGAGGGTGTGGTTGTTGGGATGGGGAAGCTACAATAAATTTGGCAGCTCATCATCACCTAATAATGCTCTCATTAATTTATACTTTTTTCAACATTTCTTCATTTGTGACATCCAATAAAGAGGGAATGCCAAATTCCCAATAAATTATTTGAGTAATTAAAAGGGATACTTGGGAAATAAAAAAAAGGCAGGAAAGATAATATAGAGAAATTTCGTATTATGTAAATTAAATTTTGAGATGTAATTTATATTATAAAATTATTACAATATTAATTATGTCACATGTTTAAATTTGATATATATAGATCATAAAATTTCTCATTGCTACCTTGTTACTAAACTTTTTTCCACACTAAACATATGATTTTTTTTATCAACATTTTCTTTCGAAAGTTACCCTTTTTATTATTCTTTTAATTTTTTTCACATCCCTTCCAATAGGAAGCAATTTTTAATTTTATTTTTTTTTCTAAAAAAAATTGTAGGTAATTTTTTTTCCTTTGGCAAAAAAGAAGTTTGTAAGAATTGCAAGAAGTTTGTAGGTAATTTTTTTTCCTTTTGCAACATTGGAGTTTACCCTACAATTACAATATGTTGCTTTCTTATAATTAATTATTGTCTATATATATATATATATATATATATAGGTTAATAACAAATAAATTAATTGTCTATTTTGCAATTCTGCTTTAAAATATTTTTAACAAGTAAAAAGATTAACTTCTGTGATTGTTTGGAAACACTTTTTTTTAAAGTATTTTTTTCTTATTTAAGCAAATAAATATTGCCCCCTTACCTATTCTTGATGGTGATGGAAGATTTCTCATCTCTTCTCACCCAAAGAATCCAACATAGCGATTTCAAGTATCAACCCAATTGTTTTAGCTTGCAGATTGAGCAATTGAAATGAAATCAATTAAGGTGTGAAGAATGATCACAAGGAATTCCAATCCTTAACAGTTTTCACCCATAATTTCACTGCAAGAAAAATGACTTTTGGCGGCACATGAAAGTGCCGCTAAAAAATTAAAAGCGCTGCTAAAACTTTTCTCGGCACTTCTGCGGCGGTTTCTTAAAAAGCGTCATTGCTTGCGCCTTTTTTTCTGCGGCGCTTTTATTGAATGCCACTAAAAAAAAGCTGCTATTTAGCGGCATTTGCAAGGGACATAAATAATGGTTCACATTTATGATAAAAAAGTGGCAGTTTTCCAAAACCGCCGCTAATGAAACCGCCAGTAAAACAGACTTCTTTTTTGCGGAACTTTGTCAAACTGCCGGTAATTGTTTTTATTTTCTGTAAAAGTAATAGAGGCAGTTTTGGAAACCGCTGCTAATAAATAATTTTATTAATTCAATTTTTTCATTTATTATTGACATTTGCCCTGTTTCCAATATATAAAAAGCTTAAAAGAAATGCATATTCAATTCAAGTATATACACATAATTACTAAAGAATAACTTAATCCAAACTCAATTTATGATTACCTAAATTAAAAATCAAATGAAAAAATGTCATATCCCATAATCACATAAAGACTATAAGATTAATATCTCATACATCACTAAGATAATCAAAATATCTAAAAAAAACAAAACCCAAATTCAATCTATCATCTCTCATTTATCATAAAGAATATCATATAAAGACTATAAGGTTAATATCTCATACATCACTAAGACAATCAAAATATCTATAAAAAAAATCCAAATTCAATCCACCATCTCTCATTTATCATAAAGAATACAACTCAAAGAAAAATATCCTAGAAGACCACTTGAGACAAAAAAATACAACTTCAATTTCCAACACGTCCCAACAACCTGGAAAAAAAAAAGGACAAAAAAGTTAATAACATGTAGTATAAAAAAGATGGGAGTTTTTTTGGTTAATTCAAAGGATTGAAATACTAAGAAAGGAAAATATTAAGGACAACTAATTTATTGAAATAAAATTTCTTCACAATGATAGACATATAACTGTGCTCCTATCATACTAGCAATGTAGTCGATCGTCAATATTGCACAAGTCTTACATGAGAGGTTAAAGCCACATTTTGAACTTCTGTGTGGAAAGGGACAAGACTTAAGATGTAATCTTTGTTCATACTCCTTTCTAATATAAAAAGTGTTTCTTAAACTAGCGAAAGATGACTAATTTTAACCCAAAAAAATGTCAAAGCAATAAGTGGTCCAAAGTTGAAGACGCCATAAAATATAATTTGATCACGAAACTATGGTGTTTCAGGGAGAATTTGCCAAAAAGAGATTCCAATAGCTTCTAGCAGCTCAAGGAATTTTTAAGACACCATTAAAAGAGTTCTATCATAATAAATCGCCATATGTTTCTTTTGTTAGTTCGCAAAATTTCAAAAAAAAAAACATTTCTTACAATTTTCATGTCAAACCATGTGCAGATCATTATTTAAAACAGCCAAATCATCAACATAAATTTCATGGTTAATTGAGAAATAAAGTAATTTGATTGTATTCTCCGTGTGTGTGTGTGTGTGTGTGTATGTATATATATATATATATATATATATATATATATATATATATATATATATATAAAACAGCGGACCCAATTATTTTGTATCATATGCACATGAAACCAAGTTACAAAATCCCATTTGGAATTCACATTAGACTTAGCCAATACGGAGCAACATGGGAACAAACAATCAACATAAGGCATGCCAAGACATGGCCAACCCAAGGCCATGGACAAGGTGAAAGCATGTCGTCACATTGGCATTAGTCAACATAACCACATATATATTACCTAGAGAGATATATAATAATATAACAGAAAAAGGAATAAGATTAAATAATGCAAATTCAAAAAGCTTCAGAAATAATAATAAAGAGTACTAGAATACTTCCTTTACTGAATATAGAGCATGTAACAAGAAAAAACATATGGAGTGATTTGGATCTCTAAGTAAATGTTGGCATCTATGCAATTGTAGGATCAATAATTCATACTTCAAATAATTTTCTTTTAAATCATTTTTCTTTATAAATGAACTTATCAATATAAGGACCCACATATATTTTCTTTTTAAATTAATTTAACTCTCTTTGCTTATTTAGTGGTTCATATGTATAAAATTAATATTTCTTTCATTTTTTGTTGTGGATGTAACACCCTATGGGTTGGCTCCCTGAAGTAAATTTTTTTTGTATGTAAACAAATTGTTGTGAAGTGTATGCTATTGAAGTGAAAAGAAAAGGATAAAAACAAATAAACATAATACGGCGGTGAAAAGGTGAAGCATAAAACATATGGTCATAACTTCAAACATCTTCTGTGCTACTACATAGAGTGGCCAAATAAGTCGATCATTGAGTTTATCCTAATCTATGTAATTCAATATAGGAATCTAATAGCACTGATTATCAGAAGAGAATCCAATGATTATACAATCAATTTTTTTTTTTTTTGAAGTACAAGAGCACTTAAACCATTGGATGACAAAACACCCATGGTGGTGCCCAACCCGAAAGAGAGAAATATCAATTAGATGTTTATATGTAAAGCCTTTGCTGGGGCGCAAATAGTTGCGTGGTAAAACCATTAGTGACTCAACAAGCCCTAACATGACAAATCCCATTGTAACATACAAGCTACAGAGTAATGAGATGCATATTATCAATTTCCTTTTCTTGAAAAGCACAGAGTAATCAGATTATTACAATAAATGTTCGAAACAAGTATTCAGGATACATTGATTTCACAAACCTTATAAAGGATCAGTGATTGAAGAATGATGCAACAAGAGATTGAAGGATATTGAGAGTTTCTAATTACAATGAGAGAGATGACTGGGGGCGGTTGGCTTCTTTTGATTTTCCCATCACAACCAGATCTAGAGTTGAAGTATAGTATTTAGGGGTTTGTTAGTCATGTACTTAATTAGGAAGTGGGTTTGATCCAAAAGTAAAAAAATTACGACGTGGGTGCGTAGATGAATGGGTAATTGAAGATAAAGTTTTACAAAAACGTCATCGTTTTTTAATAAATGAAACAATATTACGACTGTTCTAAAATACCGCCACTAAAATAACTATAATATTTGTGTTTAAGTAGTGCTTATCTTAAATTGCCATTTTTTCATGAATAAAAAGGCACTTTTTTTAAGAAATTAGTGGTGTTTTTCAAAACCGTCATTTATTTGTGACAGTTCAAAGAAAATGTCACTAATTAATGGCACTTATTATACTCGCCGGTTTTTATATGTCGCCAAAAGTCATTTCTCTTGTAGTGTTTATAGAAGAGTACACTTTTCATTGCAAGTACTGATAGAAAAACAAAGGAGAACATTGATTCTACCCTAGGAATGAGATTGGGTACCCTCCCAATCACTTAATGAGTTTGTCCGTCTCATTTCAAGTAGATTAAAAGCCTGAGATAGCCAAATTTTGGTAGATAAAATCACTGCTAAAACCCAAAGCTGGACAACTAGGTTTTTATGCTATATAGGAAGGGTTCGGCTAATCAGAGCAGGGACATTGATCAAGTCTGTAGGAAATTCTTGTGGACAGGGACAGAGCTCAAGCACACTGGTGCTAAAGTTGTATGGGGTGCCATTTTTTAATCCCAAACCTAAAGTGGGGCTGGGGTTTAGGAGACTCAGAGACTAGAACAAGGCAACAGTCATAAAATTGATTTGTGATATATGTAGCAGGAATGAGAGTCTTTGAGTTAAATGGTGTGACAGTGTGCACATCAAGAAAAGGTCATTTTTGCAAATTCCAATTCCCCCTGATTGTAGTTTGGGATGGAGGAAAATAATAAAGTTGAGAATCATAGCTAGGCCTCTGTTGTGTAAAGTCTTTGTAGATCGATGGCAAAGTTAAGCCTACTTTTAGCATGACTACTGGCACCCTTTATTGACTCTAAACCTTGTTTTTGGTGAAAATATTGTCTTTGAATGTAATAGCACTGAGCCAAAGTAGCATCTATCATAAGATCAGGTGGAGCTTGGAAACGGCATTCAGGCTCTTCCACGGCTATGAAGTGAAGATATAGCTAAAGATGAAAAACAAAGCTAAAGATGTGGTCCAGCTGAGTAAAGATATAACATTGGCTTGAACTTTGGAATCCTGATTCCATCTTTGCTTGATTTAGTTTCTTGACTGGGATCTCTTCCCCGTGCTTGTACTATAGGAAAATTACTTCTGTTTCTTTGAATTTTGCCTGCTGCAATACATATTAGTTTTCCCATGCCAAAAGAAACTTTTGAAAATGGAATAATTCACTATTTGGCTTATTCACTGAATAATTGAATGAAGAAACAAATGAAGCTTCCACTTAACTGAGAAGCTAAAAAATGAACAACCTAGTTTTTGCCATCAAAGGTAGATTAAGATAGAGCCCAAGAACAAGAATTAATGATTGACGATAGGTGCAAGTAAGATGACATTGCAAAAGGCCACCTAATAAACTAAGGAAAAAACCATTTACAGTAATCAATCCAATTCCTCCATTTGATAAATCCCATTCAACAGGAGAAACAAAAAAAATCTACCTGCACACAGGCATATTCCTTGAAAAACTAACAATTCCGATCAGAATATACCACTTGCCTTGTTTTTAATTAGATATGATCTTATAGGAATGATCCTATATATAATCATTCCCTCTAAATCGATTGGATGAAATTTAAAGGCCCTTATTCTACAATCCACCATGTTTAAATGTACCAATTCAATTGGGCAACTATACCTTATATTCTATATATACACAGAACCTCGTATTTTCAAATCAGGAAATAAAAAATGAAGCTTCAAATTTCTCTAAAACTTAGATCTACACATGCAACGTACTATACAAGCAACTTCATCAAGTCAAATTTGATCATATATCTATCTCAACAATTAATTAGGATAAGATGCCATTATGGCCTGGTCCAAAGTTCTATACATGCATGGCCTTAAAGACTTGATGAATATTATTATATCTATCTCCCTCAATTCATCCATAAAGCTGAAAGGTTCTACACGATCCGTAATCTATGAATAATGTTTAATGACATATGTATGTGTGCATATATACTCACATCGATGTGAGACCACACTCACATGAGTCTCACATCTACGTAAATATATGCGTACAATATGTACACTGATACATATGTTACGAAACATTACTCGTAATCTATTCATCATTGCATATCCCAATCTAATGACATCAAAAAATGTCTGAGCTTACCTAAGACTTTACCAAAAGTTTCGCACTAAGCAACCCAAAATCACATATCCACCTTTTCACTAACCATGTGTCATTACATTCATCAAGCTTACTGCCACATCGATCAAACATGCATCCAACTCATTCAAAAATGATTCTGTGCCATCTTCGGAAAATGTGCTTCATAATTTGCCTAGAAAAATAAATTTCTAATCTCCGTAGGCACCTACATGTCTTTCATCTTTGTAAGATTGAGCAAGTCACCCCTAAAATATCTACAAGATACACTTTTACTGGTTTCTCAATACCTTCAAAAGAAATTTGTAACTATATCCTTATAATACCCACAAAATATATACACACTAGTGTTGGGCACTTGCTAGATCTCGTTGGCTTGAGAACAAGGAATTTGAAGTAATATAAAAACTATTAGAATCAGTTTTTCTAGTGAATCCTAAAAGTTGCAGAAATTGATCATCAACACCCAGCAAAACTTCTTATAATAAGCCAAGAGGAAACATCCAGTTCGGCTCCTAGTTTCTGCCAAATTGACATGAAAAAAATCAGGGATAATTATGGACTTTGTTGGAGTCTGAGGACATGGTCATTTTGTTTAGTATTTATAGGTCAGATTTTTGAGTTCAAGTCTATTTTTATTAAATGACAATTTTACTCCTAAAAATTCATTGCCCTAGATTACAATTAGAGTCCCACGATTTGTGTGGTTTGCACGAAGCAGAAAAGGATGATCGCATTTACGATCAATGTACAAAAAGAAGCTGGGAAAGGGCCGTTGACCAATCTCCTCCGAAGGCAATGCTTTGGGAACTTATCCCTTGCTTAAATGTAGGCAGACATTACGAGTGATGTGCGTAGTATCCAGCTTGACAATCAGCCCAGATAATGAGTGGTTTGGACCTACCGTAGGAACTGTCTAGCTATATCGGCCTCGTTTAGAGGTTAGAGTAGTTTCTTCCTTGTTGACAAGTTCTCACTAAGTTTGTGTAGCACTTATGACCAAACTACTGGGTCGTAACAATTTCTTCATTGGGGTGATCTTCCTAATATGGTCCGAGATTTGTGAGCATGTCTAAGCATGTGATTGGCCTACTCGTCTTATGTAGCATGATCCTCGTACGTAACTAATTTTAGTCATACCAGATTATATAGTTGTCATATTAAATTAAAATCAAGAAATTATTCACATAAACAATTATTTTATTACATCATCTAATGTGGTATTTTTCAAATTTTTTTTTTTGTGAGGAGTCGTCACACCGTATCGAAAATGACATGAAATGATATTCATACTTAAATAATTGTTTCTAATTTTTTTTTTCCTTTATGAATAAGTTTACACTACATCCAAAATAAAAATGAGAGATTTCAAAAAATTATTAAACTAATAAACCTTAAATTAATAGTATTAAACAAAAAAGAGCAAAAAACTATAAGCATCTCACGGGAAGTTTTTGTTTTTCCTAGTTTAGAATAAAATGTTGTCAGATCCCACTCAACAAACATCTTGAGTCAAACTCGCGAGCCGTCCGGCGACCGCAGCGCGGTCGTCTCCATAGCCCATGCAATTTCAATTCACAAGAATTACTGTTCATATTTTAATTTTATATTTAAATTTCATGTATTAATATTTTAAAGAATTATTTATATTTTATTATATATTCAGCTTGCTTCTTTTTCACGCATTTTAACACCATCTCGATAAGTATTATTAAAAAAAATTCAATATCACAGTTTACCTGAACAGTGTAAATAAATAATCACACAAAATGAGGCATACCCTCTTTTGCATTCACAAGCAAACATCCCTACAGACCACAGCTACGTATTTAGGGAAAATTTTTGAATCGTCCGGTACAGTAAAAGTGATCATGTATTTATTCAATAGTATTTTGTCATATGTAATATGATTTATTTGTTTAATGAAACATAATATATGTAATAGAATATTATTAAAATAGTATATTAACACGTGATTAATCAGACATACCTAAAAATATCTCCACATCCAGGACTTTCTCTCCTTGAATTTTTGTATAAACCTGTTTGAATAAATAAATAAATGTCTTGTTTGAATATTTAAATAGAAGAGAAAAGAAAAGATTTTGAGAGGAGGATGAATACTTCTTTAATCTCTCAAAAAGTGGAGAGATTGGGAGAGGAGATAAAATTTTTTAATAAATTTTTTAAAATACCAAATATATCATTAGATGTTTGCATTAAAAATTAGAATTTTTATAACAAAATGAATTTAATTGTCAAATAATTTATACATTTTCATTTCTTTTCTCTCCTACTAACTATTCAAACAAAAAATAGTTGTTTTCTTCTCATTTTTCTCTTAAATATTCAAACAAGTTAAAAAGTAACACTTTCTTTTCTTTTCTCTTCTATTTTAAGTTATTATTTCTTTTTTTTTTCTCTCTCTAAACTTTCGAACAAGGACTTAGTGGGTTCAATATCTCATCATGAAGTGATATTAAACTATACAACATGCCAAGTGTTGTATGACAACCTGATAAAATAATTTTTTTTACTATATAAACAACTTTTGGTAAAATTTAATAATAAACATAGTATTGCTATATTAAGTTGATTATCATTTGTCATGTGAATAAATTATCAATTTTAAAGAGATAAAAAAGTATTAACAAACTTTATATATTTTTAATGCGATATGTTAAGATATGATAGTTTTGGGTCCTAAAAAATGTGGTTTCAAAAGTTGCTATATTCTTGGGCATTACATTGAGATATAATAGATCGGTTCATAAACTTGGTTCGTGAATTCTTCCAATGTATCCTCCATGCATAATGCATTTATAGCATATTATTACTGATATCAGGTTAACAATCATTTATCATGTTAATGAATTGTCGAGTTTTAGAAAGTAAAAAAAAAAAAAATATTTAATTGGCAAATTTTAATCGGTTTGGTTCGTAAATTTACTTGATAAATTATTTTATTGTTTCACTGTGTGCCCACCGCATATATAGCAGCCAGTCGTTCTGTTTTTATTACTCTCTCTCCCTCTCTTGTCTGTTTCCTAGGAGAGAGAGGGAGAACAGAAACAAAGGTCCCGTTGATCTGAAGTCTGAAAGGGACGGAAGAACAAGGAGAGAGAGAGAGGACTGAGAGTTTGAGTAATTAACATTCACAGCCATTTAATTGCAGCTTTGAAATTGGGAAAGGAACACAAGGTTTGCCCGGTTTCAGACACCCTCCTGACTCTCTCTCTCTCATTTGTATATTTTTACCATAGACTAATGCTAATCTTATTTTTATATTTTATCAAAAATATTTATCTTCATGACTTGACAGTATTGTATTAGTTGAATATCATATCATCATATGACATGATATGATATTCAACCAATATAACACTAACAACTCATAAAGATAAATACTTTTGATAAAGTTTTTAAGTAAGTTTAGCATTATTGTTCACGAAAACCATGAACACAGCCCCCACCCAAACGTACATTTCAATTCAAACCTCACACTACTATTTTATATATAAATATTAAATAATATTAACTCTTCTTATACATTAAATACTTGTTTCATATTTTTTATTTAAATTATTAAATTATTTGTTAATTACACATACAAAAAAAAATCATTTAAAAATTTTAATTTTTATAATTTTTTATTTTATTATACATTAATATTTTATTTATTATTTATTTATTGATATAATTATCTATAACTTAATTATAATTTTTGTTGTACCACTTTGAATTTCACATCGAATAGGAGTTGAGAACTGGTGTCGCTTATAAACCCTAGACTGCTCTCTTTCTTACACACGGTCTTTTTCCTTCCAGGAAAAACAAAGCCGTGCAGGCCCAAGCCCAGGCCCAAAGCGGACAATATTGTGCACGAGAGCCTACTGTGTGCGAAAAAGTGTAGCATCAGTTTGGCGCCGTCTGTGGGAACGCTTGGGCCACGTGCCTCGTTCCTGTGCTCCACCAATCCCGACTGGGGGGAGTAGCTGTTGTGCTACTTTGAGCTTCAGGCTGTTCTCTTCTTTGCA
Organism: Nyssa sinensis; assembly: GCA_008638375.1. Taxonomy (NCBI): domain Eukaryota; kingdom Viridiplantae; phylum Streptophyta; class Magnoliopsida; order Cornales; family Nyssaceae; genus Nyssa; species Nyssa sinensis. Next base: position 2,066,350 of record CM018047.1, read on the forward strand.
CAAGGCCTTTTCCTCCCTGAAAGAACAAAGCCGTGCGGACCCAGGCCCAAAGCGGACAATATTGTGCACGGGAGCCTACTGTGTGAGGGATGCTCTGAATGCCTTGTGCTCGGTCCATGAGCTTTGAAGGCTAAGTGCCTAAGTCTGCTCTGGAAGGCCGACCTTTAACTGGTTTGTAGTCACACCAGACTGAGTAAGTTCTGGAGAGTTAGAGAGCAACCTCCTCATTTTCACTTGAAGGAGGGGCTCAAGAGGAGAGGAAGTCTCCCCCACCCGCTTCTGTGGCTCTAGAGCCCAGCTCGACAGCAGAGATTTTTTGAGCTCCTCAGCGCGTTTACTGGCCGCTATTAGATTCTCCGGGGTTACAATAACCGTATGAGGTCGGTTGTTGGTTTGAAGAAGTTGACGGTACTGGTTTTGGAGGTTGATTGTGAATATAGACCTCCTCTAGGCACTTTTATCTGCACGGAAGATATGCACACATCAGTTAAATAAGCAGTTTGAAAGTAAAATGCACAAGGGCAGAAGCAGGAGTTATGATAAAAGAAAGGGATCTCACCCCTAGTCCCGGTAGTATAGAGGAATGTCAAGTTATGGTTCTGGAAGTCGTCGAGCTCCCATCATCTTCCTACGAAGAAGTACCACTTCTTTCAAGTCTTACTAGAAGTGGGTACTGAGGAAAGGGGTTTGAACCCCTTATCGAAAGACATGTAGAAAATGCCTTCCGACCTCATATACTTTAGATCCATATTGCTACGGATCAAATCGAGGGTCACCTCGACATCGTTCTGGTGCCCTAACACTATAAACCCTAGAAGATGTCTCCAACTATTGAGGTTAAGGTCGGCATGGCAAATATTAAACCATTTGAAGAACTGAATGACCAGAGAAGGCAGAGGAAGTCTTAGTCTCATATCGAACCAGGCGAGATAGACACAAATTTTGCCATCCTTAACATCATAGGGGTGATCTAAGGAGTCCGGTATCCTACAGGTGACATTTGGGGGGAAGTTAATTTTTTCCTCAGTTCATTATCATGACCTGAGTAATGGCACTTTCCCCTTCCTCTCTTTGGGAAGGCTTACCAGAAGTCTCCTCAACCCTATTTCTAGGTTCCATAAAGGCATCCACTATCCTAACTTCTGAACTAGAGACGGCACAGTTTGGAGCTCCTATCGACTAAAAAGTGTAGTATCAATTTTATAATTAAACTTTATTTTTTTACCTGCAACTCTGCATTTAGAATTAGGATCTAAAATCTTAGAGTAATGCTAAGCTTACTTAAAAATTTTATCAAAAGTGTTTACTTTTATGAGTTATCAGTGTTGTATTGGTTGAATATCACATCATGTCATATTATGATGTAATATTCAGTCAATACAACGCTACCAAGTCATGAAGGTAAATATTTTTGGTAAAATACAAAGGTAAGACTAGCATTACTCTAAGGTTTTAGATCATCATATGATATGATATGATATTCAACCAATACAATACTAATAACTCATAAAAATAAACATTTTTAATAAAAAATTTAAGTAAGCTTATCGTTACTAAAAATCTTATTCTCCTGATCCACTAATTTCAGGAGAATCTTTAAGAGTCCGACCTCACCCAATCCGTCTCTCGGTCAAATCCGCTGACCCGCGGGCCTTTTTACATCCCTATCCATGCATATATGGCAGCCAGTTGTTCTGTTTTTATTACTCTCTCCCTCTCTGTTTCCTAGGAGAGAGTGGGAGAACAGAAGCAAAGGTCCCGTTGATCTGAAGTCTGAAAGGGACGGAAGAACAAGGAGAGAGAGAGGACTGAGAGTTTGAGTAATTAACATTCACAGCCATTTAATTGCAGCTTTGAAATTGGGAAAGGAACACAAGGTTTGCCCGGTTTCAGACACCCTCCTGACTCTCCCTTTCTCTCTCTCTCTCTCTCTCTCTCTCTCTCTCTCTCTCTCTCTCTCTCTCTCTCTCTCTCTCATTTATATATTTTCACCAAAACCATAAACACAATCCCAACTCCCAGTTTCACACCATACTCTCTCCATCTCGACCCCACCAAAGACCTAGCTCTTTTCAGTCAACTTTCTAAATTTTCGTTTCCTATTGTTGGATTACATAACTCCCACCAAAGACCAAAGCCTTTACAGTTTCTTCACCATATCTCTTCCAAAAGAAAAGCACAAATCACAAGGTTTTAGAGAGAGAGAGAGAGAGAGAGAGAGAGGGTCTACAAGCAAGACATGAACAGTTCTGATTCACAGAGACAAGACTCCTTGAAGAGGAGATGGCAAGAGAGGAGACTATCAGCCATAGAAGACCACCACCATCGTTCCGCTCCGGCCAACTTCTATACAAGACTAATCGGTGCAACTTCATCACCCTTCACGGCTAAACCTAGTAATCTCCAAAGTTTTCCCGGTGGGTTTAACGATGATTTGGTTTCTGCTGTGGTCCCTCCGGTGACTGTTGTGCTTGAAGGCCGTTCGATCTGTCAGCGCATCAGCCTTCATAAGCATGCAAGCTACCAAAGCCTTGCCCGGGCCCTCCGGCAGATGTTCGTCGACGGAGGTGATGCCGGTGTCAATTCAGATAATGATCTTGACCTATCAAATGCAGTTCCTGGTCACCTCATTGCTTATGAAGACATAGAAAATGATCTTCTTCTCGTGGGTGACCTTAATTGGAAGTAAGTTGTTACAGATATATGTCCACATATTACATATACACACTTGTGTGTATGCATATATGTATATCAACACATACATAGATGTATAGATATGATACATACACACATGTAATATATAGTACGAAATATATCTATATATTTATAGATTTATACCCTAATTATATACACACGCCATGCACAAACACATCGATCTGCATGAATGCATGCATATCTCAGTATCTTTTTTTCCAGTACTGTTAGTCATATCTCTTGGTCTCTGTAAAATTTGATTAGAATTTTATGGTTTGATGATTGTGATCATGATTTTATAGTTTTTCACAGATTTGGTTTCTCTTTATATAGGGATTTTGTGAGGGTCGCCAAGAGAATTCGGATACTGCCTGCGAAGGCAAATTCGAGGAAGGGAAGAGGAGTTTAGCTTGCTGATGTTGAGATTTTGCTGGGTGGTGCATGTTGACTAGGAAGTTAAGATTAATTGTGTTGGGAACTTGAAGATGTGTGTGCTTAAACCATATGTGGTATTTCTGAATGTAAAGTTCTTTGTTTCCATATATCAATAAAAGGCCTTTTCCAAGATCTGGACTTAAAATATATAATCGATCTTTGTCACTATCATGATATGTGTGTGTGTGGAGATTCAAAAACTTAAAAGAGTCCTTTATGACATGCGTAGATTTATATCTGCATCTTCTGTTTCATTTTTGGCGAGGGGAAGAGAAGAATTTTTGTTTAGAAGCTATGTCTAGTGGAGAAAGATGATGGCTACACATTTTTTTCTTATGTGACCCTTGAAAGATTACCTTTGTCTTTTATTATCAAACGCATTGTTTTATGCCACAAAAGAACTTCTCTAGTTCTATCTTGCTATTTTATACAGTAGATAAATTTTGAGAAGTAACATGGGAGAATTTTTAGTGTGTTTTTTAATAATATTTTATTATATGTGTTATGACTTATTTAAAATAAAAATTATAACACATATAATATTATATTATTAAAATAACATATTAAAACAAAAACATACCAAACCTATTAAAGAATTTTTTTAAGCAGGAGCAAAAGAAGTTGCCATTTTATTGTTTGGAAAAGCCCCACGTGATGAGCTCCACTTGTATAAGTTTAGAAATGAACTCTTTTTTATTTCAAATGAAATTGAGAGACAGAAAATTCATTTACAGGAACCACGTATAGATAGTAACATATAAGCGAAGATGGATATCATTAAAGTCAGGTCGATATACTTAATTTCTGGGTATGTTTACGTAGGGTTTTCCTACTATCTTGTTTGAAGTTTCTTCACCGACCAAACAACTTGATTGCAATAAAATGGAAGTAACAACTTAACTAATTAACTTGACTTTTGTGGCATGTAAAAATTATGGCTCCATAGGGCTACAAATAGATGCCCCATTTGAAATTATCCTCTTGTAGGGGTCCATAGTAATTAGCAACAACGATTTTTCTCAGTCAATTGGTGCTAATTAGAGTTGTTCTACCAATTGCTTCCATAGTTATAAATTATTTCTATAAAAGTCTCTTCTTTTTTTTTGTTTTTCATTTTTTCTGGAAGGTATCATGCCCTTCCCCTCCGGCAAAATGGGTCATTGTTCTCCCAATATAGATAGCCTTATTAAAATGAGTGATGGTGGTCAAAATTGTTTACTTTTTTCTATTTGATAAATTGGTAAGGGATATCTTGATCAACTTATACGCACCAGACTAAGTTATCATTTTCGTAACAATTAGACTCACTCTTTAAATTTTAGTTGTTAACACGATCGGTGAAGAGAAGTCTCGAACTCGAGACACAATTTTATCTATAATATTTTTACCGCTCAACTATACCTCCGAGTAGTAAATTGCTTACTTACTCTTGAATAGAAAGTTGTTCATAGCCAAATCAATTTTAAGATGTCCTAAAATAGCTGTGTTTGTCATCAAGATCTCTTCGCTTAACAGGAAGTTGAGAGATTAAGAATTGTGGTCCTTAATTTCTATCTTCTCTTGCTTCCTATTGTGATCAAAAGCTAGCAATAATTTATGGTTGTAACATTTATTTTATATGCCCATCACAAGCTCATTTTCAAATGCCTCACTTCTTGGTTATATACAAAGAGTCTTCCAGGACATGACAAATGCATTAATACCTCTTAAAACATATTGCTTGGTGCAGTGGTAAAATACTTGCAATCTCTCAATTGTATTTTGTCATGGATAAAAATAGTTCTTGCATGTAACAACTAAAATGGAAATTAAGGTTACAACCATGCACGATCTTTTATACATATATATATATAGCTATTATTCTTGTCACTTATTAGTGATTGGTGCAGTGGTAAAATAATCGGATTGTCAAGCATAAAATAATGAGTTTGAGACTAATAATATCAAATCTTAATATCAAGAGGTAAACCAAGTGTTTGAGGTTTCACGACAAGTCTTGTGAGATTTCAAGGTCGAAACTTGGGTCATCCATTTGAAAATAAAAAACTCCTCACTAAATCTATGTGAGGGGATGAAGAGTTTATCTATAGTCGACAATTGGCATGAGATTCTCTTCATACCAGGAAAAAAAAACGTGAATATAAAACTGGGTGAGTGTCTTTTCGTTGCCACATAAGTTTTTTTTCATAAAGAATAATGTTATATATATAATGAAATCCTCATTCTATTTTTTTTTTTTTTATTTCAATAAACAATCAAGCATAATTTAGTATGTAATGAATAGTGGGGTAAGCAAGTGGACGGTAGACAGTAAACATATTTTTTGAAAATTGTCAGGTCGTAACTTAATAAATATTATTTCGAAAGATTGGATATCGAATTATAAAAAACAAATTATATATATAACATATTGCTTATGTAAGGAAGTGTATTGTCATCTAAAGTCTCAGCATTGAAGAGATGTAGCCCATTTCAAAGACCAGAAACAAATAAAGTTAGATGGGTTTGAGACCACTAAATTTAAGAAAACATTAAAGAATATCATGGTCCTGCAATCAGACATAAATGGTCGTAAGCAGTAGACAGCAAAGTCTGTGAGAGTTTGGCGGGGTCGACGGTTGTTATGTTGGTTAGCTCTTTGTCCTTGCTATTAAAGATAAGAGTTACGACTCTGTACGTATGAACCATTTTACATATTTTTTGCCTCTTGTATATTACAAAGGAATGAAAATAAAAGAGATAAAAGACAAACTTCCCAATAAGAAAAAATAAAATAAAATATAATAAATTACACTGATTTTTCATAAATCTTTATAATTATACTAATTTTTTTTAAATTTTTTAATCTAATAAAATAAAATATTAAATATAAGATATTTTTGTAAGAGTTAATATTTACACAAAAACTCATCACAGTTTGACAATCAACCTGCACCGGTGGAATTCTTGTGTCACTTAAAATAACATTAACATTTTTTAAAAAAATGGATTTTCTGAAAATATAATACTTTTGTAATATCAGAAAAATATATGGAATTAATCTAATTTGTAAAACAAGCTACGACCAAGATCTAAAATGTCACGTCCAATTGTCAATGGTGTCAGCACTTCCTCTCACGTGTGGGTTACCTCTTCCGTTGGGCAATGAATTTTTTTGAATGAGATTGTCTTACTCTAAAGTTTTGCATGTCACCTTCAATCATTTTTATTAATTTCTAATGCATTTTTATACTTATATTTTAAATTTATACCCTTTTTAAAATTATTGTTTGAGTAAAAATTATTTTTTAAAAAAATAATACGAGAAGCATAATTTTAAAAAATTCATTTTGACTTAAAATATGAAAATTTGATAAATTCTTTGACACTTCAAATTTATTTAATAAAAATACGTTCTTTTGAAAAGACGTATTTAAAGACATTTTTTTAAAACATAATTTTTTTGAAAAAAATGATTCAAAAGTGTTTTTTTCAAAAGTGCATAGATTTGAATATTAATTAAAAAACTGCATTGGTTAAAATGTTATTAAAATAGTAAATTATCAATCTAATTTCATCAAAAATTACAAAAATAAAAATAAAAATAAAAATGTTATGAAAGTTACAATTATTCAATAATTATTTAAAATATAGAATCAAATTGAGACGATATACATATAACACAACATTCAACTATTGAGACCATTACAGAGAAGTGTGTATATATATTATAACACACGCACAACATGACATTTTATTCTTATATCTGTTCAATATCTCAGTTATTAATAATGTTATGTTTACTTGAAACTTTTATTAAAAGTGTTTACACAACTGATGTGACAGTATTATATTAGTTTTACATCACATCACATCACATGTAAAACTAATATAATACTGTCACATTAGTTGTGTAAACACTTTTAATAAAATTATGATGTGATTTAAAACTAATACAATATTATTATATTAATTACGTAAACACTTTTGATAGAATTATTATGTCAGCATAACATTACTCCTAAGTTATATATATATAAAACACAACACAATAATATCAAGTGTCGATCACACGTGGACCATTGCTTGCGGAAGTAGGAAACGGACCGTGAGTCACCCTTCTGTCGGCAATTTGAAAAAATTCTTGAATCGAGGGAACAGCTTCGGGATTTTAAAACATGTTTCAAGAGCGTGCCGTGCTGCTACCCTAGTTGCGAAGTTTCAGATTTTGCACACGAGTACACGTGCAATGCACACGCCATGATATGCATCAAGTTTTAATTCACGATTTATGGTAATATTCGTTTTTCTAAGATTTTCTTTAAATATTAATTTATAATTCAAATAATGTTATCATTATTGTCACAGTTGGAAATTGTAGTATTCTCTACAGCAAAGACTCATGTTTTAAATTTAAGTTTTTAAAAAGACAATTTTTTTTTTTTATGTTTAAGTGAAAAATATAAATTTTAAAATTAATTTATTATTACATTTGCATTAATAAAATATACTTTAAAAAAAATTATCTATTTATTTTTTTAATCAAACTCATATTTTTGCATAACTTAAAAGAAAAATAAGGACTTAGTTTTCAATAGTCAGTGTTAATATCTAAAGTCATATTTAGATCATACGTATAAGGATTGAATAAGATAAATGTTATTTTATTACATGTTTGGTGTTTTTATTGGATTGAATATTTATATTCTATAAACAATTTATATCCCTGGTGGTATCAGAGTTATCACATTCTACTAAAATAAAAATACAACGCCACGTTATAAAAAAATTATAACGCTGTAATTTAGAGAAACGAAGATGGCGAAGAGTCAATTTAAAAAATTTATATATTTTTTCTTTTTTCATTGCTCAAAATTTTTTGATATGTTCCAATTTTTTTAATGTATTTTTTATATCAATAAATAAACAACTATATATATATATATTAAACAATATATATATATGTATGTATGTATGCATGTAATCATTGATTTGAATGATTCCTAATAATATGAATCATGATTTTTTTTGAGTCACCTCGAAAATGAGAAATTATTATATTTTGAATAATATTTGCACAATCACAATGTAAAATATTATGATTATGGTTATTAGATTTTGTAATTGATTTGTGAATAAAATGTTCATTTTAGATACCTCGTATGCATATATTTGAAAAATAAAAATAAATGACTTTCATAAAAATAATTTTTTAAATACCAAATTTTATATCCGAATCTTATATATCCGGTAGACATTCAAACATAGGAATGAGATATAACAATATATTCAAACCTTTTATTTGATTTAGTTCCAAATAGTATATTAAAATATTCAATATCCCACATTATATTATATCTTATCCGATCTAACTATATTTTATTCAATCTCACTTTCTTATCTGGACGTCCATACAAAACCTAATTGTATTGAATTTTAATTACAATTTTTTTTTTTATATATATATATAAGTAATTTTGATTAGGAAGAAATAATAAGAGAAGATCACCAGTGTCCCTCAGTCATTGGACAAAAGAATTTGATAAAAATAAACTAATATCAAAGAAAGTTTTATTTATGAATAATTGTAATACCTATTTTATAGTTATATATATAATACCATTTTATCTATAGAACCCTTATTCGCGCTTTTCTTTTTATTAAGGGATTATAAAAAAAAGTAATCAAAATTAGACTGGTGGAATGCAAATAGCATTTTTTCCTTTTGCGATAAGAACAACTTAAATAATTTTTTATTTTACAATAGCCAATTTATTGTGATAATTGAACTACTCTTAAATAATTTTCAAAAATTACAAAGCTCTTGGCCCCAAAAAAAAGGAAATGATTTCCTTTTCTATTTTTAAAACATTCAATTTAATCATTTCATTTATTAGGAGACCTAAATAAAATTAAAAAAATAAAAAAATAATACTTGATTTCAAATCAATAAAAAGAACTTATGGTATTAAATGTTTAAAAATTATATTAAACTACAATAAGTCAAATTATTAAAGAAAATCAAATCAAGATGACATTTGTGATATATCATTTGGTAGGTGATTTGTTGATGTGACAAGTTTTGAGCAAATGCACGTAACCTTATGGCCAAATTTTCTATCCTCTATTTAGTTTGAATATCTTAATTTTCATTGTTGAAACAATATCATGTCTAATGTCTAATCATACTTAATAACAATTTTAATGCAATCACTTCGTTTGAATTCAAATTTGGCCATCTAATCATGCTGTTAGAAAATGACCCTACTTATAGAAAAAATCATTGAATTAGGAATGATAAAATTAATGCTTAATTTTATCTAAGTGATGTAATTACTTGTTTTTCATGTAATTGCAATGAGTTTAATTTTCTATTCTCACACCATTTTATATATATATATATATATATATATATATATAAAATTCATGTTAATTAATTTATTCTCCACAAACGTAAAGAGATTACAAGAAATTTAAAGTTTATTTAAACAATTTTTAATCTATTACATTACTTATAAAATTGATATATAAGGCATAAACGAAAAAAAAAAATTACATTTGGACACCAATGCAATATACACACGCTCATTCGGGGGCTGTTTGGCATTCCGTAATTTGAATGATTCCATTTATTGTTTGTATAACATTTTAAAAAGATCCACTATCTTGAACAGAGTCATTTGCTAAAATAAGAAAACTGTTAACACATTTCTCTTACATGATAAATTGAAATGACAAAATTCATAATTTTAAAAATCTCTTTTGAAGAATTTAGTAAAGATGATGAACTTCTATTTTAAAATGTTCATGTAAAGGTAAATAAAATTATTCAATTAATTGACCAACCAAACATGCCCTTTATTGTTTCCTTCTTACTTTACGTTTTATTTACAGGGTCAAGGATTCAACTTTTAAGCCATACAATCAAGAAAGGACAGAAAGGACAAAAAGATAATAATAGGAAACAGGGCTACCTATCTTCCATTTTAAGGATCGAGCAAAGATTGGGTAAAAATGACGTTGATGTTATGTAACGGGTTAATTGAGAAGGAAACTATAAATTGGGTGGGTACAATATAATAAGAGCTTCCAGCACCTGACTGGTCTCCTATTCTCACTGGCAACATGAATGTCTTGTTTCTTTTTCTGCTAAATACTTTGGGCAGTTACAACCACCAAATAATAGGGTATACCTTGATTTCTAGGATATCATGTCTATTGCAAGGTTAATAATAAAGAAACCCCACTAATATCCCACACCCACACCCACACCAAGAATTGAAACCGTGACTTGGCCTATTTTTACTCTTCTAGACACAAGATTATAGTTACTCCCACTCCATTGTGTCAAGGAACAAGAAAATAAAATGAAAAAAAAAATTATTATCACTAACATTTTTCTATTTATATTTATCGATATGAAAGTATAGTCCAATTTGGTATAAAATTCCCAGAATTTCTTACTAAAGGAGCTCAAATCAAAATCGGGCCAATTGCAGAATTTCAAAGTGATGTGAGTAAATTTCAAAATATTTACAGGAGTTATATATATTTTACTATGTTTATGAACTTAAATCTGAGATTCTGCAATTGAAAATTGAAAATTGAAAATTGAAGATTGAAGATTGAACATTGAAAATTGAAAATTGAAAATTGACAAACCATGAAATTACAATTTCTATTCTTGAGAGCTTGAGAAGTGGATCTATACCCACCACGGATAAGTGACAAATTTTATTCACCCATGTCAATTCAAATTCAACCGTTGGATTTTCAATTATTTCAAGAAGAAAAAAAATTGGAAAGTTAAATTGTACAAAATCCATTCTCTGCATTGAAATACATAGAAATTCAATTACTGAAAGCATGCCATTTTTAACGTCATTCTATTCTCCATATCAACCAAATTATGAAATTCAGTTACTGAACACAGGCCATTCTTAAATCCACTATTTTTCAAGCAAACTCAAAATTCAAAGTGATTATGAAACCCTAAATGAATATTGTCTACATGTGCCAAAAGAACTTTTACACCAGACCCAAACTACCATTATCAACCAATTATATATATATATATATATATATATATATATAATGCACAGCTTTCTGAACAAAATTCATATGGCAAGTAAAACATTTTTTAAATGCCATTACAACTTGAACTATGCATTCAGTTGACAATATTTATGTAAGCAACTTGATTTTTTTTTTTTTTGATATAAAAAAAATGGAGCATGCCATTCTAGAATAATGTAAGAATACGATTCTGGCAAGTATGCAATAACGTTGCTTTAAATCACCTCAAGAATTAATAGATGTAACTGTCTATCTGGAGCAAATTAACATACATACTATGTTGATGGATATGTGAGTCTAGCTTTCTGCATTTTCAAACGGAGGCAAGCACCAGTCATTTGGGTTGAAATCCAACAGGGAGCTCAATACCTCATCAGCAGTTTCATGAAAAGAGCTATCCAGCCTTGGATCTGGAACCATAACAACCGACCTGAATCAAATATCTAAATTAAAAATTTGGCCACCAAGAAGACAAGGAAATTCAGTCAGATCAGAAGCTGTGGTCTTGATAATTGATATACAGTTATAGTTATAAATCAATTTAAAAAAGAAAAATTGCTCTGTTCCAGCTCCAAGGCAAACCACAAGTTTTATATAGACTATGAAAATCACAATATCCTGTTTAATGAAGCACCCTCCATGCTGAAAATTTCCAATTATACTGCACTTATCCCCTCAGTAACTTATCAAACAACCAGTACAACCTTGGGCAATCAAATGTTGAATAATCTTTTTTCCCATAAAAATATAAGCAAGACTCTTAAGAAAACATAAATGGTTACTTATTTAAAACTTATGTATTCAGCTGCTTTCTCCATTGTAAAATACCAATTTGATTTTAATCAATATCAACTCATTAAATAATGCATGCAGCTTCCATAAAAGTTAGCACATGTAGTTGGAAAAATATATGGCTGAGCATATCTAACGATATAATCAAAATTTTACACATCTGGCAATTAAATATGTAAATAAAAGAACTTACATCCCAGCATTCTTAGCTGCAAGGACTCCTGTGGGGGCATCTTCAAAAACAAGAATCTTATGTGGGTCTACTGGGCCACCCTGTTTGAAAATAGTATCTGGTTAGATTGCCGTTACTGATGTCTTGTATGAAAGAAGACAATCTAGAAGCACAGACACTATTTTACTTCACGTATCCATGTCGGACACTTCCCGGAAGTATGTTGGACACATGAAAAAAGAGTCTAATTTTTTTTTTATTTTGTCTAAATTTCAGACACATCCATCCGTACACATTGTGGACAGGTTTTCTATTCTTTTCTTCTTCTATTTTTGTTGAATTTTTTCTTCTTTTTCTCTTCTTCTCCTTAATTATTTTTTGGTTTTATACTTTTATGTATACACACACACACACACACACATATATATATATATATGTTTTACGTAATAGTTCATAAATTTATTTTGAAACTTGAATCAAGAATGTTGTTGATTAAATGAAGAAATTCTTGAATTTTTATTTAATGGTTTTGTTATTTTAATATCTAAATAATAATTTTGTGATTTGTGTTTTTTTGTACTAATTTTAATTGAAATAATGTTAGATTTTTATTAAATAGTCATATAAAAAATATATAAAATTTATATAAATTCAACGTGTCCCTGACGTGTTAGTATCCTACTTTTTTTAAAAACGACGTATTTGCATGTCCATGTTGTGTCGTGTCATGTCTGTGTCCCATGTCCGTATCCATGCTTCTTAAAAAACAATTAACCAAACAAAAAACAAAATGATAATCCCAACTCAGCAAGTAGTTAACATTCATCATATAGTTATACCTCAAATCTTTTGGCTGCTGCAAGGAAAATATCTGGTGATGGCTTCCCTTGTTTAACTTCTGGATCATCACCAAGAACAACATGATGCATCAATGAAAAAAGTTCACCATGTCTCTGTGTTTTTAATTCAAAGTGCCGTCTGTGAGAACTGTAACAGACATCTTTAGATGAGTATTATGACATTCTTTAAATTTCATAGTATAACAGTATCTAAAGATATTTCTCCTCCCAATCTCTCTCAAGGATATAGTAAAAACAAACTGCTAAATCAAAGAGAGAGGTCATACCCCGTTGCCACACATATTGGTACTCCATTTGCATGGAGATGTCTGACCAAACGGCTGGCCCCTAAAATAGGAAAAAGTAATTAAATCAATAGGCTAAGAGTGAGTATTTTAGACGAAGAAACTACTTGCATTAATTATCAGGGGTTATCCATAAAGAAGGAAGCAAAAACACATTCAAGAAATGAATAAAATAAAATATAGTAACATTGGACACTTGTAAAAAAATAAAAAAATTCCGAGCATGTATGTATGCAGAATGTATGCATCTTGCACATGTCAGACACCCCAAATGCATTCAAAATTTTTAAGTATGTGGATAAAATAAATCCAACAGGTCAGAGACAAGACTAGAAATATTAATTCTTTTATGAGGAAATAAAAATGTCTAGCTGTAAAGGATTAGAATGTGAAGAGGCTTCTAATAAATTGTTTGAAAAATCGGGCCCTTTTATGAAATCAATTGAAGAAAAATAGTGTTTTTTATTGTCCAAAACATTACCCCCACACAACACCTGTGAGAGAGAGAGATTGTGCCATCACTTTGAACCCTATCGTCATAGTTTATGGGCCCCCATTTTGTTCATATCTTTCACTTTGTGATGTTGGATTCATTAATTTGTGTAGGTATGTGGTTCGTCATGGTACCTCTTATCACATGGCTTGTCCTCATTGGTCTCAGAGCTGAGCCATTGGGTGATGTGGATATTACTTCATCATATCACCATTTGACACAACTACCAGCTTTATGGAGACAAGTGTTCCATTTCTGAGGCAATCATGCTAGTTTTTTATAAAAACTACTGTACACCATGCACTAGTCCTAGACTTTTTGAAATCATTGCAAGAACAATTCCTCAGAATAAGCCGAGGTAATCTCCCAGTGAAGCACAACCGGATGGATTGATCCTGATGTTAGGTTCCCCATCACTGATCTGAGCATGGTAGGTCATGATCCCAAATGAAGGCACAATGGAATGGTAGATTTGGTTGAGCCCATGTGGGTCCCTAACTTAACACGGGATACCTCCACCATGCACTATACCAGGTCAAGCCAATGTTGGCTCCTTGAAGTCGTGCCATCCTATAACCATGTTACACTAGTACGAGTCTACCTTGGATATCTAACCTAGCACGATAGACTTCCTCGTTCGTTATAAATTAATGGGTTACTAAGTCGAGCTATTCAATCGACAAGCTAAACTACGTTGAGACAATGTTAATTTCCTGACCTATAGCAGTATTTTTTTGTCATAATAATATTAGCAATGTGATTTCACCTTACCATTAATAGTTGCCTAAGGCTGATGGAAGACCATTAGTGACTGTAGTTTCGTGAGCGGTCATGTTGTAATAACTTCCTCACAACGTGGTCTTGATTATGAGATGGATAAGGTTTTGGGTTCATTAAAAAATACCTCACATGCACTGACTTAAGAGCGGTACACTTTGGTCCTTCTAAATTGAGAGAGAATCTTCTACTACCTACCTATACATGTGGCAGTCTTGGCCGCAATTAATGCTCAAACTCTTAACAGTTTGGTGTGTGCCTTGACTGCTATAAATAACAAAACCTGGATCTTGGAATGATAACTCAATACATACACATATATATATATATATGTAGAGAGAGAGAGAGAGAGAGAGCACTGGTTTTGGGCACAAGAATTCATTATACAGAGCACAATGGGACTCTTGCAAGTTGCATTGAACTTGTGCCTCGAATTTGTGCCACTGCCCATATTCTCTCTCTATCTAGATTGCCTTTACCTTCACCTCATCTCATCATCTTGGGAATCCTCAGGCAGTCCAACATGTTAACTTCCAATCCTGTACGAATTCTTCTTTCCAGATAACACTCTTAAGATTTGTAACTTCCTTATAATTTTTTTTTTACTTTTTTTTTTATAAGTAATGATTTGTATTGCTTTTAAAAAAAAAAACAAGGAAGGCAAAATACTTATAAAATGAGGAGGAACTTTAAAAAAAGGCCCAACCCCCCAAACCCCCCCCCCCCCCAAAAAAAAAAAAAAAAAAAATTACAAGAAAATAGATACAAGATGGCTAGATTTTAATTACAATATTTTAATCTAAAAAGGGGACTGGGCTAAATGACAATTTGAGTTTTAGACTTAAACCTGAGCCTTTTGTCACTGTGGCCCATCAGATCTCCTTACATTTTGCCCAGCCATATTCAATGGGCCACTGGGTCTGCTGTTATAAGGGCAGTTCTTTGGCCCCAATAGAAAAGCATGCTTGGGCTCTCTTTCAAACCAACCCCCTTACAGCCTTTGCTTCTGTGCCCACTCCTGAGTCCTTGGTCCCACTATATAGTAACAAGTTCCTCTCCGCCCTGTATGAAATGGCCCATCCATTTTTGTTAATCCCAAAAAGCCCATTTGATTCTTGGTAAACCCATGTCTCGATTTCAAAATTTGAAAACTGTTCGATCTTATACTCCGCGCTTCGCGATGTGATGTGGCCATGTCAACTTCTTGAAGCTTTCTTTCTCCTTGCATCTTCACTCTCCCGTTGCGCACGCATTGCTCCCACAGACGTTTTGAGTTTCTTCTCCAACAACAGTCTGCTTACATATAGCAACCTCGAAACACCATGATCGTTGACCTTTATAGTTGCCGGAATGGACTTCACCAATGCTTTGACCAATATTTGAGCCCAACAGAGGTGTGCCTGTAGAGTGTCTCCTCATCAATCCTAATGTATCCACCACAACTGTCACCCAACCTTTTAAAAACCTCTGAACACCACAAGAAAGTCAATAGCCCCATAAACCTAACTCACACTTCATTAAGTTCAAAACCTTCTCTGTGACAACATCCGGCGTTGACCCATGGATCCCCTCCATCAACAAATCCTTATTATTCCATATCCTCACCACCTCCACCTGCACCAGGAACTCGAACAGAAAGACAGCACCATGCATGTCTATAACTCAAACTCCTGTTGTAACCGCATTGTCAATGAACCCAGTTCTTTCTCAAGCTCCGGCATTGGCTTATTCATCATCCCACCCAACCAAACACCTCTGATGTATTTCAGTCTTTTCTCGTAACTTCCTTCTAAAATCTTCTTCTTTGTCTAAGATATTTACAATTATAACCAATGCCCCCAATTTTAACAAGGATAATAAATTGATTAAACTTATTATGGGTAGCCCCAGTCCCATCAATTCTTTTTGGTGATTTACATCACATGTACATACAATTTAAGTGAATGAAATAGTAATTCCCATTTAATGAATATGAATCATATGATCAAATATTTACTATTGTGTGTTCGTCTAATTATCTTAATCATGTTTCACCATTTACATGTTCTGACCATGTTGTTCAAGATTCTTGTCTCAGCATATCAATTTGTGGTCATGTCTTGTGTCCCTATTTGACTTACCTAGTAAATCGATTAAGCAATATCAATTAAATTTTATTGACAATGTTGAGAAAATTAAAACCTCTTTAACAAACTCTGAAACTCCTGTAGGGTGTAGCATACAACTACTTGATGGGAGCAACCACTATGTTGCTGATCTTGGACCCTTTAAAGGTGGCTTCCCAACTATACAAAGTGTGTACTGACTTTTTTAAGCTTTTAGTCTACCTAATTGTGTGATGGCACTAGGGAAACACTAGGTCAAATAAATGGGACTTCTGAAAGGTAAATAGTCTCTTCCAAACTTTTGTCCCCTTTACCATAATTTCTTCATTGAGGAAAGGAGTATAAAATCTCAGAGGCATTAGGAAGTTTCAGTCACATAGAACTAACCCAATAGTTGAAGATCACCTTACGACCAGAAGTTCCAGAACCATATCCTAAACCTGTTGAGAGATTTTCTCATGCATCAGTCAACTCAATTGATCAAAGCCTTATCCCAAATATTACACTAAAAGTGCATGCCTTTCAAAATAAGACCCCCATAGTTTTTTCTTTTGACAAGCAAAATAGGACCCATAATGTGGCCTTCATTAGCTTTCTGATAAAGTCAAGGCAACCGCCAATTACAAGGTTGTCGAAGAGTATCTCATAGGCCTATAAATGAAGGGCATCTTTAAAACAATATTATAATAGAATAAGTTGGTACTTTTTTTAACTCTATGACTATTATATAAAAAAGGAGCAAAAGAAACTATATGCTCTTATAATAAGCTTTCAAGAGGGATAAAACTGCAGTAGGGTTTGAGTAAATTGAAATCTACACATTGATTTTCTCTACTACAAGTTAAAGATCAATCATAAGTTGAGAAGTGTTTTTAATTACCTCTGATGAAGGATTGATTTGATTTTCATCTGTCTCAAATGTAATCTTCTCTTTTGAATTCTCTTAAACTCCAAGGTTAACAAAGAAGTAGGAGACTACTCTAGAGCAAGAGAGCTCAAAAAAGTGGCAAAATGGTCTTAGTGATTCTGTTAGGGTGAGCATTCTATTGGAATGATGGCAGAGCTTCCTTTTTATAGAAGCCTGAGATTCACGCATCATTGCTCCACGCAAATATATCTGATTTCATGGGTTCATTCTCGACCTAGGAGCTGCCATGTAGGCAGTTAGTTATGAGCCACATAACAGGGTTTTGAGTAAGCTTCCCTTTACTCTCTTTGGTTCTATCCCATGAGGAATTTTTATGCACTTCGCCATCCTATTATTACTCCTAACAGCCTCTAGGTCCATGCCTTTCAATCCATTTATCTCCTTTCTTGCTCCAACTATGGCCTTGGGTTCTTCCTATTTTTCTAT
Source organism: Nyssa sinensis (assembly GCA_008638375.1). Classification (NCBI taxonomy): domain Eukaryota; kingdom Viridiplantae; phylum Streptophyta; class Magnoliopsida; order Cornales; family Nyssaceae; genus Nyssa; species Nyssa sinensis. The sequence continues at coordinate 2,084,371 of CM018047.1, forward strand.
TATTTTGTGACTTCTTGAGGCTCCAATGTTTCTCTACTAAGAAGCAAAGACATGGACATGAAACACTGATAGGATACGACACGGACAGGCAAATATGGCATTTTTCAAAAAAGTAGGATACGAATACGCCAATGACGCGTTGAATAATTTTTTTTTTATATTTTTTATATGATCATATAATAAAAACCTAACATCATTTCACTTATAAAAAAAAAAAAAACTAACATTATTTCAATTAAAACTGACATAAAAACACACAAATTAAAAAAAAATTTATTAAGATATTAAAATAAAAAGGCATTAGATAAAAAATCAAGAACTTCTTCATTTAAGCATCACCATTCATGATTCAAGTTCCAAAACAAATTTATTGATTGCTACATAGAACATATATATGTGTGTGTGTGTGTATATATATATATATAACCCAAAAAAACAAAGGAGAAGAGGAGGAAAAAAAAAAGGATAAAAATGTGTCTTAAACTAGCTAGAGCGTGTCCGAAATTTAGAAAAATAAAAAAATTTGGACACTATTTTTTCACGTATCTGACACATGTCCAAGAAGTGTCCAAGCGTACCCATATCTGACATGTGTCCGACATGAAAGCATGAGCCAAAATAAAGTGTCAATGCTTAATAGCTTCTCTGTTATCGCTCTGAGGCACTTTAGCTTCCTCTACTATGTGAGCTCTTCTTATTTCTTCTTGCTACACTTACTTTTTTACTGCAGGAGCAACCAAAGTGCAACGGAGGACTAAGCTGGGCCACTAATTTGATTTGTTATAGCAGCTCCTTTTTCTTTTCCCTTTCATTTATGTTTTTGTTTCTTTGTTTTGTTATTATAGGATTTCATAGAGTTTTGATTAATTCACTTAACTATCATCAATCAAGTAAGGTTAGTATGGTATTTTTCTTCACTAGGGAAATACAAGGGGATCTGTTTTGATTATAAATATCAACCTTAGCAGAGGCAGTTATCTATCTTATACTTCGTATTCAGGAAAACTCAGCTATATTGGGGCTGTTAAACCCTCAAAAGGTGTAGATTTCAATCTAAAGCAAAAGGGCTGCAGATATTCACCCTCTTGCTGCATCAAATTTAGTATCAAAGCCTAAAACCAAGGTTTTGAACCATGATTGAACATAATATTGTGTTGAACAAGGAAATCACGGCCAACTAACAAACATGACTGAGATGTGTTGAATGATTGAAGATCTGTCACGGGCTGTGCAAGCAGTCCAGCAAAGGGAATACGTAAGCTTACAGGGATATTTCAGAAGGCAATCTTGAACCTTTGGATATACGGAAAGGTAGTCTTGAAGAAGAATCTTCTAGGAATAAATTTATTTTTGCTTTATCAGCTTCGGGCATACCAGAAGGTAGCCTTGAAGAAGAATCTTCTAAGAATATAAGTTTATTCTTGATTTATCAGCTTCAGGCATCATTTTAGATAATTTTGAAAAGACAGAGTAGAGCAAATATAGAAGAGTCAGCCAGGAGAGCAGAAAAGGACAGGATGCTTATCAATACATTCAATTTTTTCTCTCATCCACAAAATCTCAAATGATTTCTGAGAAAAGGCAAGACCTCAATATACAGAAAATTTAAGCAAGATTCTCTCCATACTTAATTTTCACATTCATTATTAGGTTAGCTACAAAAAAGGGGATGGCAAAAAAACGAAAAGAAAAATAAGTTATTACTCTACATTGTAGTTTATGTCTCATCAAATTAGGGAGAAGCTATTCGCACTCCATTTTTGTCTTTATGGGCTCCACTTCTAAAACGAAATTACATAATTATCCTTATGTTAAAAAAAAAAAACAATTATTGAATCTCAAGGGGTAAAAACTTGTACCTTTGCCCGGAAAGCAATTAAAAAGCTTGTTCAATATTAATAAAATTAAGACTAACTTTGCAATGGATTAATTATCATTCCTTGAAACTTAAAAAATTATTGTGTACAAGTGTGAGAGAAAGAGAGAGACTCTCCAAAATAAAATAATAAATAATATAATGATTTAATGATTAAATAAACACCTGGCATGAGCTCGCTTGTTGGAAACATGTTCCGCAGCATCTCTTCTCTTTCCACAAGAAAGTCCTCAGCTGTAAGAGAATCACTGAGTCCAGTCTCTTCAACAAAGACCCGAGCAGCTTCTATTGCTTTCTTCCCCATCATTTTTGCCTTGAGAGACCAATCAAAAGTTTTACCGTATCTAGCTAGTATAATCTCCTGGACTTCGGTATAAAATTTCTCTGTGTCTGCAGCAATAAAGGGAGCATCAGATTTTTTTCTCCCTAACAAATTGTTTGAAATATTTGCCTCCATCCTAGGAATTAAACAACTGGAATCTTTAATACTTTAAAAAGAAAATGAAAAGAAACAACAAAAGCAAGCAACATCTTGACCAGATTATGATAGGTCTCACAATGTTTGGTGTAATCAAGTAGTATTGGGTTAATTGCAAGAGCAGACTGAAATATTGAGAGATGTTAAATATCATAGTTCTCAAGTAGTAGTGGTGTGATCATATTTGTTATACACTCACACACATGTATGAATGCACACACAGAAAAAAATAATAAAAGGAAATGAAATACTCATGAAGAGTTGTTCATTTACTGGAAAAAGCAAGTGAAATTCCAAGTCTTTAAAATTTTGTCTTCAATGCCAAATTCACCACATGCCATCAAAAATTTATGAAGGAAAAAAAAGAAGTGTAAATCCTAGGCTCTGCAAGAACAGTTGGTTGCATTTCTGAAAACTAAATATGAAATTACAATCAAGAAGAGAACGACCATTGAATGTAAAGCAATAATCATCTAGGAACTACTCCAACAACGTTTAAACATGCAATAAGTTTGCAATCATAAGAAGAACAGGGAGTGAATGAATTACCAATTTCCCCCCTCACCTAGCAAAAGAACCACTAGCTAACAACAAGATGAACCAAAGGAAGACAATCTTTAAATTAACATATTGATCAACCAAAAATTATTATATAGATTGGGCAAAGTTAAATATAAAATGGCACAAGCAAACAACAATACACAATGACCACTTAAAACTGTTCAATGTGAATAATAAGCAGAAATTACAAGCAAAGGAGTCAAACTATCAAGCAGTTTTACAGTCAACATATTATCCATTGACCTATGCAAAGATAATGAGACACTCACACTTTGAAAGTAAAGCTAACACATATTTCATTTCAAAGTGCATTAGAAGATTGCAGAAAACTTGATCAATGTTGTTGAACCACACTAGTAATGATGAAAATTTCACAATATCAAGGCGGGCAATGAAATCAATGGAACCATGTATAAGGGAACACTGAAGTCCTTGATTTGTTGAATGGAACCAAGCACCACCAATGAGAGAAATAATGGATGAATCAAGCATAAGATTTTCGTCTACAACTTTAAATGGTAAATGGAATAATAGTGCTCATTAAGATGATTGGGCAATCCTGGTAGTTAATGCATATAAAATCATAACTTTGAACATCATGCGGACCATTTTTCACAAATATATATTTTCTTGATAGGTATTTTTCACAAATACATATAACTGAACAAGGACTAATAAAGCACCACAACATCTGCATAGAGAGTAGCTGAATAAACAGAGAAGCTATAATTTTCTCAAGGCCATATTGTTCTGTGTAACCTGTAGTAACTTAAAGCAAACTTATGTCTCTCAATTGTAACATCCAGTTTCCTTTTTTGCTTACATGACCACTTCAATCCAATGAAATTAATGGAAAGGCAGATGGAACAAAAGACCAGATATTATCTTAGCAAGGGAATTGACATCCTTCTGTATGGCAGAATGAAGGGGGATCTCCCTAGCCCCACTGAACCCCTCTTCCAGATCCCGAATGAAAGGGGAGATCTAGTAGTTCTTTGTCTGTGAAGATATGTTTGTTAGGTGCCCCATTTTATTTTCCCATTGAGGCCAAAGAGTGGCCACAAAGACCATGGGAAGGGACCTATATAGACAAGCACTACAAGAAGATGGTTTGCATACCTTTCAGTCCCCATATTTCATGATGCTTTTGTTGGTAAATGCAATCATGGTATACATAGGATCATTATCAACTTTATCAGCCTGCCTTTTTCCTCTTAAGAACCAAGCTTATTGCTATCAAACATTACTTCAACTGATGATTCTCTCTCTCACACACACAAATAACACTACACATGTCATATTGTCTTCGCAGCATAGCTGTTCAATGACCTTATTCTCAAATGGAAAAAAGGAAAAAGAAACTCTAATGCTAAAACATAGTGATCTCAATAGTAGTATTTGCAAAATGCTTCTCTAATAACACATTGAGATACTTTCTTGGAGATTTCACTTCAAGTAATTCGATCAAAAAATAACATAACAAGATAAACCCAATTTACTTCTCTGAAGGAGCAGATCACCTACATTTTCAAGAAACCACTTCAACGAGAAAAAACAACTTCGTTAACACACACACACACACGCACGCACACATATACATATATTTTTCTTGTTCCAAACCAGCCCCAAAGTCCAAACATCAAGCAAATAGTTTAGGAAATTGAATCTCATATTCTCAATAACACATATTGCATTTTAAACCCCCAGGCCAAGTTTGGACGACAAGACAAGAGGGTTGGATTGCATGTTTGGTGTCTTTAATTGGATTAGATATCTATGTCCCGTGAACCATTTATATCCCACCCGGATGGGATATAACTTATAACATGAGAGGGTGGTATTTGAGTTATCCCATCTAGTGTTGTTAAATGTTATTGCCTTGTCATCTAGGGTGGGATATAACTTATAACATGAGAGGGTGGTATTTGAGTTATCCCATCTAGTGTTGTTAAATGTTATTGCCTTGTCATCTAGGCAATCGAGTAAGGCAATTTTCAGCCTTATCGCCTTAACATGTTTCAGACTAGGTGTCTTAAAAGAGACAACGCCTAAGGCAATCCTTAAGCAAGGCAAGAGGGGATCAGGCAATGACCTTTTTAATTGTAACATATTTCACTTGTACATCCTTATGTTTATAGTGTTTTATGCACTTATTTAACAATTTTGCAAGAGGCATATCAATATAAAAGATTATAGTTATAGTCTAAAAGTCTTATTGTCCAATCTATTATATTGATATAAGTATTATTATCAAATATTAGAACATAATTAGCCTAATAAACATTTAAATATTTGACATGTTGCTAAAAATTTAAAGTTTTGAGAAGAGTAACACTTTCAACATTAAATTTTTTTTAATTAGGGATTGATATTTCATCTTCTATAACTAGCAAATTATCATCATTCTTCACAAAATCTAAGTTTACCCACGATAAAACATTTTCCTTTCATCAACTAAATTGATCACCTATATGGAAAGTCTTCTCAACATAGGCCTGATTTTTTAGAATTAGTTTAGATGTCTATACGATTGGCCTATCATATCTTTTATATTATTAGCACTAGCAAGTTTACCAAGAAAATTCTATATAAGACCTAGATAGATAACAAAATTTAGAATATTAGTTTAGAAAAAAAATACTAAAGTTTAAAATAGTTATATTACTTAAATACGTCATATATAACTTTGAGATTCAACTTTTTAGTGCTACATGATAATTATTTTAATGACAAAATATTATTCAACTTAAAATAAAAAAAATTTAATGTGTAATTTAGAATATATTTAGTTAGTACCTTACTTCACTCAGGCTAGTCTTTTTTCTCGTCTAGCTTTTCGGACAATATGAGACCTTAGCACCTTAAGGGCGCCTTTCACCTTTAACTATATTGATCTCATCTCATTGAAATAAAAATACAACGCCACGTCATGAAAAAAAAAAAAATCACAACACCACAATATAAAAAAATGAAGACGTCGAAGAGTCAAGTTAAAAAACTAGCTTTTTCCTTTTTCCTTTTTCATTGTTCAATTTTTATTTTTTATTTTTGGATATGTTCCAAAATTTTTAATGCTTTTTTCATATCAATACATAGACTGTTATTTATTTATATATACATATATATATAAAAAAAAAAAATACTAATGGAAGGAGTCATATATATTCAAACACTACTATTGTTATATATGACTCCTTCCCTTAGTATTACATATATATAACAATAGTAATGTCTGAATATAGAAAAATAGTTTTTGAAAACCTTGAAAAAAAAAAATATGTAAAAAATAAAAAATAGTTATAACCAATCTTATATCCGATAAGCACTCAGACACAAAATTGGGGTTGGCCTTTTATTCGTGTCAATTCCAAACACTATATTAGAATATTCAATATATATCTTACAAGATTTTATATCATATCCAATCTAACTATATCTTATCCAATCCGGTCTTCTTATCCAATCGTCCAAACAAAGTCTCTTAGCTTTTAAATATACCCTTATCTTACCAAAAGCTCTACCTTAGCTGGTACTTCCTCTGCCTCCCCGTATGGGAGGTTGAGGGTTCAAGTGGGGCAAAGTGTGTGTGATTGGTAAATCATCAAATCGGATCCCCTTTCCAACTATGCAGAATCATAACACCTCTCAATGTTCCATGGCATAACACAACTACACCCTCAAAACAGCTCTAAGAGTATAACATTATTCTCCCCATTGCAAATAAACCTCAATAACAGCATATATATATATATATGTATATATATATAGTAGTATAAATAAAAAAGAATATACATATATATATATATATATAGATCTTAAGTCATTAGATGTTTGTTGCACAGAAATAAACCAATGAGAGTTCAATGATGGTTCGTTTAAGCAAAGAGATTTGAGAAGTGAGTTTGATTAAATTACCGAGTAACAGGCCGTCCATGTCGAAAATGACGTGAGAGATGGACGCTTTGTTTGAATTATCGCCGGTGTGATTCTCCATTTGAGAAATGGATCGTTCGTCGCTGCCCACGCACCGACTGTGATTATAGCCAGAGATTGTAAGGATTCACGTTTCGCTGAATAGTCGTAGGTTTGTTAAATAGCTGTAGTTGTCTCCCTCTTTTTTCTTTTTCTTTTTTGGGTCCACAAATTATCTTTTCGTTTTTTTGGGGAATCGAACTACTCCGATGCTCCACTAAGAGCAACTCCAAGGGGGAGTTGCATTTTGGGGTGCCAAATCACTCATTTATAATTTTGAACAGTATTTTGGCACCCCTGATTTATAAATCTACTCTAATGATAGGTGCTAAAATGGGGTGTCATTTCAATATTTTAATATTTTTTATTAAAAAATATAATTAAACATAACGATCACAATTTAACGGATATATTTTTATAGTCAAAATTTCAAATTTCAAATTTCAAATTTCAAATTTCAAATTTCAAATTTCAATTTCAAATTTCAAATTTCAAATTTCAAATTTCAAATTTCAATTTCAAATTTCAAATTTCAATTTCAAAATTCAAATTTCAAATTTCAAATTTCAAATTTCAAATTTCAAATTTCAAATTCCAAATTGCCAATTGCCAATTTCGAATTTCGAATTCAAAATTCAAATTTCAAATTTTAAATTTCAAATTTCAAATTTCAAATTTCAAATTTCAAATTTCAAATTTCGAATTTCGAATTTTAATTTTTGTCTGCCGAAATTCAAATTTCAAATTTCAAAATTCAACTGTTGAAATTCAAATTTGAAAATTTAACCGCCAAAATAAAAATTCAAAAAAGTAAAATTCGTCTATAAATATGATCATTTTTCTCATGTTTTCATCCATCTATATTACATTCTCTCTATAAATTCAATATCTCCTTTCTCTTTGACTATTTATCCTTTCATCTTTTCATTCATCAATCAGAATGAATCGCTATCCTAATATTTTAGGAGAGATCCTCAATATTGAGGAAGAAGATAATGATGATTTGGATATGTTGTATGCTGCAACCAGAAGGTCAGAAGGGTCTAGTCAGGGACGGATAAGAAGGCATCGTGGTTCCGTTCCAGGCCACAAAATAGTTAATCGTGGTAGAGTTGAAGGTCACGAAAGACTCTACCGTGACTATTTTGCTACCCCTTGTGTATATGAAGGTTTTTTCCGAAGGAGTTGATCTGTCGTAGAAATCAATCAAATTACCAAACTAAACTACTAGTATAGTAGAGAAGTAAGGGTCGAACCCACAGAGACTGTTAATTGTTTAAAAACTAAAGTTGAGATTAATTTTAATTGAAAGTGACAAAGAGTGATTGTTGTTGATTTTCTTCTAAAATTAAATGAAAACTATAAGTAAAGCAAATATTTAATTGAATTAATGAGGAATCAAATTAAAAGAGAATTCCTAGGGTGTTGAATCCACCACTAATCTTGTAATTAGCTTCAATTGTATTAATTCTTGGGTCATTCAATTTGGATGTAAAAGACGTATTTTGGCTACAAGCCTCAATACAATCATCAAGAAAATCACGCACCAAAACCCTAAGCACGAATCATCTTTGGTCAATACAAATTGTCTACGCTAATTCTAAGGTCATAGTCACAATTTGTTTTCCCTGAGTTATGACTCGTCCTACGGTTTTGATGTATGTACACATATTACTATTGTATAACCACATAAACAAAATCACAGAAATTGATTATGTGCAATTGAATAATACGATCAATGCTTTAATAAAATCCCAATGTTATACAATCAACATCCAAGACTAATTAACCCAAAAATAAAATACAAAGAAACAATATTACTTGACTAGGGTTTCATCTAAACCCTAGGAATAAGAGGACTTAGCCCATGATCGTGGAAGAGGACACCATAGCCATGGAATTCTTCATCTTCTTCTTCAGAGTTGTCCTCTTCCTTCTTCTCTTCCTCCCTAGATCTCCAAGACGGCCTCTTCTCTTTTCCAAAACCCTAGGTTACAATATTATTCCCCTTTTTTCCAAAAATACCCTTACAAAATAATAATTTAGGAGAATAACATAAAATCCCGTAATTAAACATTAGGGGCCCAAAAAGGGAGTCTAAAGTGTTCCAAAATAGAGCCTATAATGCTAAAATGGGCCCAAGTCCACCTATATATGGATCAAGCCTCTCTTCTAACCCAAAATCACTTGTTTTCCACTTCTTTTAGCACTTCAAAGCCCAATATTTTCCTTTTGCTCCAAATCCACCATTAAATCATCAACTTTGACGAGCTTTCTCTGCAAAAAGATAAAATAAGAATTAACTAGCAAATGCATATAGATTGGAGAAATTAAAATAATAAAAGTGCAAGAATATCTAGAGTTAACACAATAAATATGCACTTTTTAACCAGTTATCAGAGGTTCCGAATGAGTCGTACTCTTTTTCTTCGAATTGTAAATGAGGTTGAACAACACGATTCATACTTCATCCAAACAACAGATGCTGTTGGAGTTCTCGGTTTGTCATCCCTTCAGAAGATAACAGCTGCTTATAGAATTCTTGCTTACGGAACACCGGCAGATTCTGTGGATGAATACATCAGAATTGGAGAAAGCACTGCCATACAGAGTCTGAGAAGGTTTGTGAAAGCTATTATTGCAGTGTTTGGCGACCATTACCTGAGGTCACCAAATTCTGTGGATATTGCTCGATTGCTACAGACGGGGGAACAACGTGGCTTTCCCGGCATGTTAGGAAGTATTGATTGCATGCATTGGAAGTGGAAAAATTGTCCAACCACATGGCAAGGTATGTATACTGGTCATTGTCACGAACCAACAATCATTTTGGAAGCTGTGGCTTCTCAAGATCTTTGGATATGGCATGCATTCTTTGGGCTTCCTGGTTCGCTGAATGACATAAATGTTCTAGATAGGTCCCCTGTTTTTGCATTATTAGCAAATGGTCATGCTCCTCCAGTAAACTATACAATTAATGGCCATGAGTATACAATGGGATATTATCTAGCCATGGTATTGGTCGACATTTGTAAAAACAATTCCCTGTCCACAAGGTCTGAAGAAAAAACATTTTGCTAAAGCACAAGAGTCGGCAAGAAAAGATGTAGAGCGGGCATTTGGGGTACTTCAAGCCCGTTTTGCAATTGTGCGTGGACCAGCACGCTTTTGGGATGAAGAAACACTTGTAAATATTATGAAAGCGTGCATAATAATGCATAATATGGTCATTGAGGATGAAGGAGATATTGGTAACAATGACTTTGATGGAAGTGATGCAAATCTGCCTGTAGAAGTGTCGCATGCGTATACACCAGAATTGGAAGACTTCATGCAAACCCATTGTCAGATCAGGGACAGTGCAACTCATTCTCAACTGCAGTCAGATCTTATCGAGCATTTGTGGGAACGACATGGTGAAGAATAATTTTTTCAATTTCAATTTCAAAGTGGAATTTTCAATTCCAATTTCAATTTCAAGTTGTATTTTCAATTTCAATTTCAATTTCAAGTTGTATTTTTAATTTCAATTTCAAGTTTTATTTTCATTTTCATTTTCAATTTCAATTTCAATTTCAATTTCAAGTTGTATTTTCAATTTCACAAGTACTTTCATAGCAATCAAACTTAATACATAGATTTTCATAAATAATAGCAAACTCATTAAATAATGACTAAAAAGTAAAAAATAATAGCAACATAATAAATAACGACTAAAAATTAAAACCCCGCTTGTTCATAATCTCTATCTTAAGGTTATTCCAATATGATGCAGAAATTGGGTCCATGCCAGTAGTGTCAGTTTCCATGATTTTTATTTCTTTCTGCCATTCATTCTGTTTTGCTTCAATTTCATTATGCCTTTCTTCAATTTCTAACTGTCTACGATGTTGCTCCAATGCTATCTCCTTTTGAGCAACTTTTTGTCGTTCCACTTCCATTCTTTGATTCCAGTGGTGATGATCTAGTGATGCTTCAAAACCGGTTTGCTTCTCTTTGTTTTTAAGTTGTTTCTTCGAAGCCTTTCTGCCCAATGGCCTATCAAGGTTGGGAGTGGACGAGGGTTCAGTGTCATCCCCTAAATATGGAGTTGAATAGCAAGATTCAATATGATTTGATTCAGCAGGACTATCAGTTGAATGAGTTTTTGCTCTCTTATTGCTGGTGAGATTATCAGTCAATTTTCGCTCCATTTTCAATATATTCCAACAATGCTCATATTGAAATGGTCTTCCAATGATCTTAGCAAACATTTCTTTTGCTTCGTCAATCTGAAAAACATATGAAATCATTTAGTCGATAGTTCAAATATCAAATCATAGTAGCGTCTATCTAAAAAAATTCAATCATTACATTATTTTGCTTGGTGTGTCCACTTTGTCGCAATCTTTCAATTTGACTATAAAAACCAACAAATTTGCCGCATTTTGCATTTATATCAGTCCAACGGCTTTTAATAGAAGCTTGCGAACGGTCTTCTTGATTGCCTCCATGAAGTTCAAAGTATTTCAATATTCTATGCCAGAAAGCACCACCTTGTTGTTCATTCCCAGTAATTGCATCTTTACTCGTGTTAAGCCACGCAGACAACAATTAATTTATCTTCTTCTTGAGAGAAGTTTTTTGTCCTTTGCGATTTTTTCACTTTTGAAACGGCTTCATTTTGTACTGGCGCCAATACTGCAGGATTGTCTGTATAGCATCATCATATACCTCGGTGTCGTTCATAAGCAAATCAATGAAATAACCGTCAAATTGCGAATCCATCTACAAAAAACAATTATAATCAAATTTAAAGAATGAGGCATAAACTAAATCAATTACAAAATAAATAAATGCACCTTATTAAAAAACAATTTTAATGCTAAATAACATTAACTAAATATTTCAACCGCTACAAGGAGAAAAAATTGTAACTAAAAACACCAAGTTAACAAAAAAAAAAGAAACAAAAAGGAAAACAGGCAAGGGAAAGACAAAAAGGAATAAGAAAAAACCAAGGGAAATCTAAAGAACAAAACGAAAAGCAACCCTCGCACAAAAAAAAGCTAAAATAATAAATTCACCCTAAATTAACAAAATAAATAAATAAACTAAATTAAAACATTCAATTTAAATTACAAAAATTAATTTAATTAAAAAACTAATTTAAATTCTAAATAACAATTAACTAAAATATTTCAACCCTCTACAATTATAAAAATTAGCTAAAATAATAAATTCACCCTAAATTAACAAAATAAATAAATAACTAAAATTAAAACATTCAATTTAAATTACAAAAATTAATTTAATTAAAAAACTAATTTAAATTCTAAATAACAATTAACTAAAATATTTCAACTCTCTACAATTATAAAATTAGCTAAATAAATAAATTCACCCTAAATTAACAAAATAAATAAATAAACTAAAATTAAAACATTCAATTTAAATTACAAAAATTAATTTAATTAAAAACCAATTTAAATTCTAAATAACAATTAACTAAAATATTTCAACCCTCTACAATTATAAAATTAGCTAAATAATAAATTCACCCTAAATTAACAAAAGAAAGAAAGAACGAAAAGGAAAACATGCAAGGGAAAGGACAAAAAGGAAGGGAAGGAAAAAACCAAGGTAAAGGCGAAAGAACAAGGAACGAAAAGAGGGCAACCCGCGACAAGGAGAAAAAGGAGCGAAAGAAGAAAGGCACCCGAAAGGAACAACAAGAAAGAAAGAAACGAAAAGGAAAACAGGCAAGGGAAAGGACAAAAGGAAGGGAAGGAAAAAACCAAGGGAAAGGCGAAAGAACAAGGAACGAAAAGAGGGCAACCCGCGACAATGAGAAAAAGGAGCGAAAGAAAGAAAGGCACCCGAAAGGAACAAAAAGAAGGAAAGAAACGAAAAGGAAACAGGCAAGGGAAAGGACAAAAAGGAAGGGAAGGAAAAAACCAAGGGAAAGCGAAAGAACAAGGAACGAAAGAGGGCAACGCGCGACAAGGAGAAAAGGAGCGAAAGAAAGAAAGGCACCCGAAATGAACACAAAGAAGGAAAGAAACGAAAAGTGAAACAGGCAAGGGAAAGGACAAAAAGGAAGGGAAGGAAAAAACCAAGGGAAAGGCGAAAGAACAAGGAACGAAAAGAGTGCAACCGGCTGCAAGGATAAAAATGTAACGAAATAAATAAAGGCACCCTAAATCAATTGAAAGTACAAAATTAATTTAATTTAAATTCTAACAATTAACTAAAATAAAATATTTATTTTAAATTAAAATCAATAATATATATATATATATATATATATATATATATATATATATATATATATATATATATAGGGAAAGAAGCCTTCAATATATGTACAGGGAAAAAAGGCACAGAGAACTTCTCTGGTTTTTCCCCTGCCTTCTCCTTCGTTCTCCCTCCTGCAACTCCTCCTTCTTCTCAGATCTGCCATTATCGCTTACCTCCTTTTTCAGATCTGCCATTATCAAGCATTAAGGTTTGAAAAAAAATCAAAAGGAGCAGAAAACTTACAGTATTTCAATATTCACGACAATTGAAGGCAACCGATTTTACGGCAAAATTTTTCGGCAAAATTTGTAAGTTTCTCTTTTAAAATCTTTGTATTTATTAAGAATTTTTGGGTTGAATATGGGTTGAATAGAGCCGTTGGGATGAATAGTGAAATCGGAACTTTGTGCCAGAACGGCTCTTTGCAAACTCATCTTTTCTCTCTCCAGGGTTTGGAAAATTGCCACCCCAAGACCAGAGTTTGCATTTTTCATTCCTTGATCCAACCCCCGTTGGAGTGAAAGATTTTTGAATTTGGGGTGGCATTTTGGCCGTTACCGGCACTTGGGCGTTTGCCACCCCGGATGCAACTCCCCGTTGGAGTTGCTCTAAGAGTAGGGCATTGCATCCCGTTTAGAATAACACTGTATTTGGATAAAGGAATTGAAAAAAGATAGAAAGAAAACGGAAGAAAGAAGGAAACTTATATTATATTTATTTTAAAAATTAAAAAGGAAAAAGGAATGAGAGATTGGGAGAGTTTAATACTGGTTTGACTAATTTTGTTATCCCTGTTATCCCTAAAAAAATAAAAAAAAAATGAAAGAAAATACAATAAAGATTTAATAATATAAGTATTATTCTTAAAATTTTAAAAGTTAAAATAAAAATTACATATCTTAAGAGATCCAAATACACATTATTTTTCTTTTCTTTCTTTTATCATTTCCAAACAAGATGAAAGAATTATATTAGTATTTTTTTTTTATTAGTTATCTAAACATAAAGGAGAGATTATCCTCTTCTCTTTTCTTTTTTCTCATAACTAATATTTTTCTCTCATTTTCTTTTCCTTTTACTTATCCAAACGAGCTGTAAAAAAATGAGAACAGATTAAATGGGGAAGATGTTACTTTATAGTATTTGATTTAAAAATAGGAAGAAATAGTTAGGGAGATGTTTTTCTTTTTTTATAAATGAGTTACAATTCAATAAAATATAATTTAATTTTTAAAAATGAGTTACAATTCAATAAAAAAAAAATACTGTAAACTGATCAAATGATTACAACAAAAAAAATTAATCATAAATTCCGGACTAAGGTATCACCCAATCTAAATAAATTTGTCTCAATATCCAAATACAATATTATTTTATTTGTAATAATTAAATATGATTCATGTAACAAAAATGATTGAATCATAAAACAATAAATAAGAATGTCAACTAAAAAAGAAAAATATAAAATTAAAGAAAAGAGAAAAAAAACTTAGACTCGAACCCATAAATTTTTTTTACACATTCATGAAAAATGTGAGACCAGAGTCTTATAGTTTGATTTATCCATTAACTTTTATCACCACGATAAGAGCTAATAAATAAAGTTGCATCTTATATTTTTCATATCTTATGTAGAGGTTTCTAAATAGATCAAATTCATATTCAAGAAAAATCAAGATTTTAGAATATTAATTGAAATCAAGATTTTAGACTTAAAAAATCCTCGTGCACGAGCATCAGGCGTCTTAGGGTCATAGAAGAGAAACATCAATCCGGGTAACGATCCTTTAAACCAATCAGAATTCGCCATTGCTTGTCACACGGATTGAGGCTCGCTGAGTGCAAGTAACACCGCGATGGACTCTAATCCAACGGCCAAAAACACACCTCCGCCAAACACAAATGCTATATATATTGTTACTCCATTGATTACAACCAAACACACAAAACACAGAAGAGAGATAGAGAGAGAAAAGAGAGAAGCTAATATGTCTGGAAGAGGCAAGGGAGGCAAAGGATTGGGCAAAGGTGGGGCGAAGAGGCATCGGAAGGTGCTGAGGGATAACATTCAGGGGATCACGAAGCCGGCGATTAGACGGTTGGCGAGGCGTGGTGGTGTCAAGCGTATAAGCGGCCTGATCTACGAGGAGACCCGAGGAGTCCTCAAGATCTTCCTTGAGAACGTGATTCGTGATGCTGTTACGTACACAGAGCACGCTCGTCGGAAGACTGTGACGGCCATGGACGTCGTCTATGCTCTCAAGAGGCAGGGCCGAACCCTCTACGGTTTCGGTGGCTAGGGCTAGGGTTAGGGTTAGGGTTTGTGTTTTTGGGAAGTTTGTTGTTTTGTAATGATTTGGTTTGGGGTTTATGTGTTAATATGAAATGATAGTTATGTTCTGAAAATTAGCTTTATTGAATGTCTAATGGAGAATAGTTTTACTGTTATGAAGCTTTTTGATTTTCGCATTTTTGTTATTGTTTTAACTTTATTAATTGTTGGGATAGAAAGAGGGAAAAATCACAAAATTATATGTGAAAATAGAGATGCATTAAAGTAACTGTCTTGGAGCTAATTTTGGGCTTGGATTTCGTTTTCGTTGCTTTAAAAGTTAGATGGGTTCAAATTATAAGGGATTTGATGATGCTATTTGTTCGAAGTTCTACTGAAATTTTGTATGAATCGGCTGTAACAGTTGTTTTGCGAGTGAAAACATGTTTCACAAAACGGCTGGCTGCTAACATATTTGTTTGTTTTGTTCTTTTAGTGGTAAATTATGATTTTCCTGGTCACGCTCCTTTTTTTTTTCCCCTATCGTTTTTAAAAACATTCTCACCACTAAATGGCCCTGTTCCGAAATCTTGAGGAGTTCAGGTTCTGGTTTGTTTTAGCTTCTGGTTCACAGAAACTGAGAAAAGTTAGCATTCAATTAAGGGTATTTTTTCCCCCTATTTCTGTGAAAAGTAGAAAACAATTTTTGAAATGATAACCGGAGTCCCTCTCTTCTGTAGAGGCATTGGGCCCAAAATTATAATAAGGTGAGCAAATGTATTGGGCCCAAAATTATAATAAGGGGGAGCAAATGTATATATATTAGAGTTTTAGAAGGATGATTTGTAAAAATATCAATAGTAGGGAAAATATGATTTTTTTTATACTATGTTTCGACAAGAAGGAAAGAAAAAATTATATTAATTATGAGGGAAATGGGATGAGAGTGTAATTGGATAGCTAATGAGTGAAATAGAAAATGTAATTTTTTCTCTCCTACTATGTTTTATTAAGTGAATGGAAAATGTAAAATAGAAATTTAATTTTTAATTTTTTAATTTTAGTAAGAAAAAGATAGAAATGAGAAAAAAAAGAAATGTTTTAACGAAAAATATTAAAAAAATTTTAAAATTTAAAAAGTTCATGATATATTTTTTATTTAAAAGACTCAAAAAAAAATTTAATATAAAAAAATTTAATTATTAACTTTCATCTTAATATCGTTAAAATATATTATTAATTAGATTAAAATAACTTTCAAGATATATTTTAAAAAATATTAAATAATAAATACAACAAATTTTTCAATTAAAAAAAAACATAACATTTTTTATTTATCTAGAATATTTAGAAATTAAATTTTTACTTTATAAAATGTTATGATTTTTTAGAATTAAAAATTTTATTTTATATTTCTAAAATATATCTTAAAGGTCATTTTAGTATAATCAGAATATTTTTTAACGGTGTTAAGATTAAAGTTAACAATTGAACTTTTTTGTATTAAAAGTTTATTTTTTGAACTTTTTAAATTGAAAAAATGTATCATGAATTTTTTGAATTGGAAACTTTATTTTAAAAGACTTTTTAGTATTTCTTTTTCAATGTTTTATTACGTGAGTGGAAAAAGTAAACTTGAAATTTAATTTTTAAGAAATAGAGGTAAAATGAGTAATTAAATTTTTTTTTTTGTCTATTTTTATTTTTGAAAAGAGTAAAATGAATTAAATAAAGGTTGAGACATTTTCCTCTCCCTTCTTTTATTCTAAGAGAGGATTTATTTTTGAACTCAAAAAATTTATTTGGGTTCTATTATAATGTTTTGCATACATTAATAACTTTCAGTATTATACATTATTCAAACAATGGTATTTAAAAATAATATTGTTTTGATATTTTAATATATTTTTGTCTCTCTTCTCATTAATCTATCTCTTTTATTTTTCAAACTAATTTTTGAATCCTCTCTCTCATGAAATCCATATCTACATCCATTTGGTTAGATCAAGTCCAAAAGGGGATCCATTTTTAGATCCAACAAACTTATTTCAGTGTTGTTACAACATTTATGCATACACTAATAACTCTTAATTTTATATAGAGTGATATCCAAAAGAAGTATTTATTTTATATTTTAATATATTTTTGTCACATTTTTCCTTCTTTTCCTACCAATCTATCTCTTTTTCTCTCTTCTAACTAAGTTTTGAATCCCTCTCTCATAATATTTATATCTATCTCCACTCGGTTATTATTTATGATTGGATCCAAAATAGATAAAGGATGGGTGCTTGGAAGATGAACAATGCCACGTTAAGAGTCATATTAACAGTTGAAGTTGATGACTCTCCAACTACATCCATTATTGGAAAATGAATAGTATAACATTTGAAGCAAAATTGGTGATCAGAGTGGATGACTCTCTAACTAATATCTACTATCGAGTTCCTCCTATGAAATAAATTCAGTGTTTTTGGGCGGCTCTCACACAAAGTAGGTTTGAAACTTCTGAGTGGGTGTGGGGTCAGCAAGGTTGGACCCCAGCTTAGCCCAACTCGAAGTGGGGCATGGCTTGACCCGCCCAATAACGGGCCCAAGTCAGGCTAACCCTTGCTTATTCGATCTTCTAAATGGTTTTCACTTATCAGTATTGAAGCAATTCTGGGATGGGAATAACATTTGAAGGATAGAGTTTAAACTAAAATTAAGGATTTGCCACTCGTTTGTGGAAATGCCAAGTGGTGGAGGCGTGGAGTTTTTGTAGCCCAAGACAACCATGCTTTCCTTTTTCTAATTTCACAACTAATTCTTCAATCTTATTACTTCTAAATATCACCTTATGTGAAAAAGTTTCGTGTAATCAAATAGTACCATGTCATATCATATTTTATTTTAAATAGTGATTACGGGTTTAAATCAATTATAAACATATAAACATGAAAAGTAAAGAAATCATAATTTAAAATCTTATTGTAGAACGACGGATCCGGAAATTGTGTTTAAGAAGAGAGGCAAAGTCTATTT